>PVHP010006523.1:0-60171 GCA_004024765.1 Zapus hudsonius | reverse complement strand
GCATCTGGAACTGGACCAGCTGCTGCTTCCAATGTTGCCTTTCTTCAGCTCTGCCTGGGTCCCCAGGACCATTCTGCCTATTCCATCCCAGTGGGATCTTGTTCTGAGCAAGCACTAGCTGCTTTCCTTCCTCTGCACCTCCTCCCCCAACCATGTGAACAGTGTTGTTCACTCAAAGAACTAGGGATAAACCCCCCTGGGGCAGGACAGGGCCTAGAACAACCTCCTCAGCTGCTACTCTGTGCATTCCCATGGATGTCAGAGAGGGGCAGGAGCCAGATTGCTAGAAGGCCCAGCCCTCTGTAGCTGCCTCCATGGCCTCCCTGAGGACTAGTCTGGCTCCAGCGTGGGCACAGCAGGCATCTTTCCTGGAGCAGTTAGAGTTTGATGCTTTGGCATAGGAGAAGGGCCAGCACTTTTCTTTTGTATTTAAATACAAGTCTGGCCCCGGGGAAGAAGAGATGGAAAGCTGCTTTCTTACTCATGGAGTTTCTGAAATCTTTCCAACAAGGAGCAGATCACAGCAGGGTAACCCTAAGCAGGGAAACACGCTAAAATCTCGTGAGAACATTCAACTTTCAATATTCTTTGGATGGAGAGGGTGGCACGCAGGAAAAAGAGCTAGTCACTAGTCACCAGACAGGGTCGCGACACTGGTTCTTTGGAAGCAGGTGTGACTAGAAACAGAGAGCATTAGTCAATGGTTGCTACCTGGAGGAAGATTCCTGTGGTGCAATCTTGGAAATAAAAGAGGGATAGACCAATTGGAGGAGACATGGGACAGTGATTCTATGCTACATGGACCTTTGGAGCCACAAAAGAACGAGGCTCTTGTGAGAGGTGTGCTTTTTCACATTTGCAGTAGAATTTATGAGCTAGGTTTGGGTTGTGTATTGTGCCGTGGAGGGAGATTTCTGAATCAGGAAGGTATGAGGTATGATTCTCATTGCTGTCTGGAGGATAGATAGACAGATGGACTTGGATAGATGGACTCTTCCTAGGAGACTGTTACAGAAACTGCTATAATCAGTTAGCTTCTTGCTCTTCAAAGGATGATCCATGGACCAGTCGCATAGGCCTCACCTGGGAGCTTGTTATAAAATGTAGGATCTTGAGCCATAACCCAGACTACTGAATCAGAATCGGTGTTTCTTAACAAGCTCCCCAAGTGATCTGGATGCTCTTGAACCTGAATGGCATTGGGCTAGATTATCAGTGAGGACCTAGACATCCATACCCATGAAGGAAGTAGGAAGGGTCGGAGACTGTTGGATTCAGGAGCACGAGGAGGGGCTCAGGCTGGGAACATTGAACTGGGGGAGAAGGGAAGGGTGTGGGCACTGGATCACTCCCCTGTCTCTAGCCTCCCACACCAGTCACCATGGTTTGGCCTTCTGCCCACTTTGGGAAAATGCCTGCTGTGCCCACGCTGGAGTCTGCCTGGTCCTCAGGGGCTCCCCTGGAGCAAGAATTGCAGAGCACTGGACCGTCGCCAAATTTGTTTCTCTTACTTCATATGGAAGGACTGAACTAGACTAGGGAGGTCATATCAGTCATGCCCCCGCCTCAGGGGTGTACTGTCCCTTAATCAGATGAGTGACAATTTGATGATACTAATGATACTAATTGAGGAGACTATGGGGGTGGAGGGATGGAAGTAGGAGTTTTTAACTGTCTGTATTGGGAATTAGAATATTTTCACCTTTCAAAGGCTTTAAAAGAGATCAGATGACTGGATAAGGGGTTATACACTGGCAGGAGCCAAATTACTGCTTTTTAAAGGACCTTGTGATCAGTTTTAATGGGTTAATGACAAGTAAAGTGTACATGGCACAGAATTCCAGAGACCTGGAGGCATAGTGAGTGGGAAAAAGTTACCAGGTGGGCATTTGAGAACTTTTATTGAGTTTTTTAGATGTTTACCACAAGAGTGAATGACAAAGAAAGATCAATGTCAGAGGGAAAAAGATTGAAATTGAACATAAGAGTTTTCTAGATAGGAGAGAGGGTCGGGGAGGTGGGAAGGTAAATCCTCTCACTGGACACGCATCCTAATGGGTGTCTTAGTTTGGTTTAGAAGAGACCAGAAATATATAAAATGAGCTCTCAAAAATTTCCCTGACCTTGGCACAGCCTGTAACCTCAACACTTGGATGCTGGGACAGGAGGACCACAAGTTTGAGCTAGCCTGGGCTATGTGATGACACCCAATCACAAAAGAAAAACAAAAATCTTCAACCTGCCCCCTTCCCTGTGAGGATTCTTCAGCCACCTGGCCATGTGGTGAGTTAAGGTGGCAGGTTAACTAGATGATGGGAAAATAGTGCATGGTGGGAAAATAACAGTCTCATCAAAGCATTGGAACCTTTGCTAAAAATTTCAAAATAAGGCTTGAATTTAGAAGAATAAATTGCAGTTTAGGGATTAAATAAGATTTTAGGTTTCCATATTCTTTTAGTCTCCATGTATGCTAAAGGAAATGGATTGCTATTGACAACTACAGAAAATTTCAGAACTACTAAGAGAAAAGGACATCTTTTTTCCTTTTTCTTTTCTTTCTTTTTTTCTATTTATTTACACATACACAACAGAGAGAGAGAGGGGGGGGAGGAGATAATGGGCACACCAGGGCCTCTAGCCACTGCAAAGCATGTGCCACATTGTGCATCTGGCTTTATGTGGATACCAGAGAATCAAACCGGGTCATAGCCGGGTGTGGTGGCTCATGCCTTTAATCCCAGCACTCGGGAGGCAGAGGTAGGAAGATCGCTGTGAGTTCAAGGCCACCCTGAGACTACATAGTGAATTCCAGGTCAGCCTGGACTAGAGCAAGACCCTACCTCGAAAAAACAAAACAAAACAAAAAAATAATAATAAAATAAAATAAAAACCCGGGTCATTAGATTTTTTAGGCAAGTGAACCTCCAAGCCATTTCTTCGTTTCCCTTTGCCCCCTTTTTGAGACAGGGATTCACTCTAGTCCAGGTTGTCATGAACTCACTGCGTAGATCAGGCTGGCCAGTCCACCTGCCTAAGTTTCCTGATTGCTGGAATTAGAGGCATGGGCCATTGCACCTGGTTATGGACAGTTATATATATATATATATATATATATATATATATATATATATATATATATATATATTACCTCTTTAAATCTCAATACTGACAATAATAGCTATAGTTCATTGAATACTGTGCCCTCTATGTCACTCTAAATGCTGTCTTACTAACACAATAACATAATGAAATAGTTCTGTGATGTGTAGTTATCCCTCCTTTACAGAAGGTGAAATGAAAGCTTAGAGAAGTTCAATAATTTGTACAAAGGAAGATGGAAGCCAGAATTTGTAGCAAGTTTGAGCCAAGTTTGTGCTGCTAACCATTGAGCTAGATTCTGCCTCTCAGTATCAGATGATGGTCACTGAAACATGGTGTCGTATTAAAATACAGTGGATCGTTCCAAATAGTGAATAATAAAAAAACAATTTCTGTTTGCTTTTGGGAATGTAGTCAGAGACATAGTGACACATGCAAGCCTATATTCAGACATTCCCTCATTCACCTTCCCTGTGCCCCACCCTATATCCGTAGCTTAGAAAGAGGGAGGGGTTGAGAATAAGGCACATTGAAGGTCATGTATGTATAAATGCCATATATACATATCTGTTTGCTTTTGACTGGAAATGTGTGCCCAGGAGTGGGGTGCGCTTATCTCAGTAGGTCTATAAACGTGAGTATGTTTGTTGGACATTTCATGTATGGAGTGTGTGTACAAATCCTGAATGAGTTAAACCAGCTATAGGAAACTGGCTGCCTTCCACCTCTGGTCTTGGCTGATGTGTTTGTACCAAACCCTGATATTTATTTTTCATCACCTCTCAAGGGAACCTCAATGAGTTTTCTTTCTGGGAAGTTTATGGCTAAGATGCTGGGCTGCTATGGGGCCCCAATAAATCTGCTGTAATCAGAGGAGGTTTGCAGAAAAAGAAACAGCGGCAGCAAGGCAATGCTCACCCGTTCTCAACTCTCCACACAGTCGCCTTGTATGCCCACCACCCGGCTCTTTGAGAGACCCCCCCCAAAAAATGTCCTTAGAGAAAACACCTCATTTCCTCCTCGGTTTCCAGGTAGGATGCCACACTGTGGTCACCCCAGAGAGAAAACTAAGAAATATACTAAGAAATCTAGACTCAAGACTGTGAGAACTAGCCATTTAAACACCGGTTATTCCATTAAGGAAGCAAACAAACAAAACCCAGGCTGACCTTCAGCTGAAGCAAGGGTGGCTCTTCACAAAGGCTGTCGGGAACATCATCAGAAGGCAGACACAACAGAGGACTGGAATCCCCTCCTCCATCCAATGCTGATAGTTGGGAGCTTTTTTTTTTATGAGGGATTTTTATGACAAACTTTACTTTACATTTGACATTTAACAGCATCTTCTGTTCAGGGTAGGAGGAAATACAGATATTTATTGACATATGGTGTCAGAAGATCGAGGAAAATTGACTCTGGAGATGGAAGGGGGAGGGGCTTCTTCCTTTCTTCAGGTATGCAAATTACCCAACTTAATTTGTGTAGCATATTTTTTTGTGTGCTTAGTGCTTTTCTCAGTAATGAGATTAAGAAATCATTTCATTGTTAATAAAGAACTCAGTGGGGGGAAAGGGGGTGGAAAGACAAACGGATAGAGACATACGGGTACCCTGTCCTGTCTGAACCTTTCCTATTCTGGAAATGAGAGCAGATCCAAGAGAGGTGGGGACAAATGGACCAAGAGTAAGGCTTGGATCTCTGATTCCTGTCTTGATTTAAAGCCTCAAGCTCCTGCAGGTGGATCTGAAATTCCACTGTTTTTTTGTATTTCACTCTCCAATGCTGAGCATAAGTTCAATGTCAAATGATACCCAGAGTCAAGAGGTCCTTCTCATTAGCTGTGCCTTTTCCCCTGAAATTTTCGTTTTCCAATCTCTGACTACTGAAATCCTATACCCTCACCATGGCCCAGCTTAAGTGCTATCTCCTGCTTGAGCCCTCATGGACAACCTCAGCCAGAGAAACCATTGCTTTTCTTTGAATTCCTCTACTCTCTCCTCTGTGGTTGTCTTACTATTCGTGGTTTGTTTGTTTGTTTATTTATTTTTGCAGTGCTAGGAATCTGTGTATGCAAGCAAGGGCTCTGTCTCTGAGCTGCATCCCCAGAGGTAAAGAATTGTTAAATAAAGTTGATGAGTGGCATACAGTTGGAGAGATGTGGGGGTAGGAGGAGCACATGGATATGAATGTCAGTAATATCTGGACAGGGACGCCCACGTATATGTCATATAATTTGGAAATTTTGATCCAACTGGCAAGTTTATTCCATTATGCTTTATTTATTCATCATTTGTTGTTCTTTTCATTCAAGGATAGAGCTTCTTTTAGTAGAAGATAGATACTAAGCCAACAAATAAGCCAGGTGTGGTAGCACATAACTTTAATCCCAGCACTCAGGAGGCAGAGGTAAAAGGATAGCTGTGAGTTCAAGGCCAGCCTGGGGCTACAGAGTGCTCCAGGTCAGCTGGGGCTAGATGAGACCCAATCTTGAAAAAGCAAATAAACAAACAAAAAAATTGGAAAGTGTGACAAATATCTGACTGTAATAATCTCGTGATAGAGACCAGTAATGGACATTCTTTTGACAAGGAAGTGAGAACAGGCCTTTCTGGTCACTGTAATATATTTTCCTCCTATGATTCTGAGAATTCAATTTATAACTTGAATAAGCAACAATAAAAAGAATAGTAGAATAAAACCTACAGCTTTTCCACCAGGGGGCGTTCTGCCAACCCAACCTTAGTTTGGCTTCTTGGTGCAAGTTCACTTCTGCCTTGGGAAGAGGGAAAGTCACAGCCCTCCTCCCCTTGCCTCAGGATGGACCCTGCCCCCTCTTCTTTAGCCTAGGAGTTACCAAGCAAAACAGGTGTTAAGAGCTTTGATCTTGCTAGAGACTTGGAGACAGATCAAGGCAGAGGCCTCAGAAATAATGCCCTAGGATGTGAGAAGCCTGGAAGAGATGGAGACGGAGAGAGAGAGAGGAAGAGAGATAGAGAGGCAGAGAGACAGAGAGACAGAGACAGACAGAGACAGAAAGAGACAGAGACAGAGAGAGAAGAGAGACAGACAGAGACAGAGAGAGAGATAAAGGAAGAGAGAGAGATGCAAATGCTGTCACAGAGTCTCCCTTCTGACCTTCCATCTCAGCTTCAGTAGGGTCTGAGTTCTGCATGTCCTTGGGGAGTTGATCAGGATTTTTGGGAGAGGGGAAAGAGGTCCCCTGTATCTCCTGCATGATTTTAGTCACACACACACACATGAGACAACCAAGATTGTGAGCAGCATTTAGTCTGCTTTGGCTAGTTTTTTCTTTCCAGGGGTCTTCCCCCTGGCCATTTTTCCTGCTTGTCTGCTCCTGGTACAAGTGTTGATGGTATTAGTTCACGTCTCTTATAGAGGATGGGTTCCATCCTCAGCACCTGCTTCTCCTTGGGATAACAAACAATGCTCTGTAGCTCAGGCTTTTGGTTCCTTTTCTCACAGAGGGCCTGACCTCCTTTGTCATGCTGAGGGACACTTGATTATTCAGTTAATGCAAGATTCTCTAGTTGAAGCTGTACTCCTCACTTCTCTTAATACAGCCCTGCCAGCTTCTCTGCTGGAGTTGTCCTGAACAAGGAGAGAGGCTATTCCTGTTCCTCTGTTTCAAGATGAACCTTGCCTCACCCAGAAGTCATAGATCATTATGAGAAAATTTCAGTGTCAGGGGTGGGATACCTTCCATAGAGTTGTTGGTATTGGAGATTCTTGATGCCTGCCAAACATTGTAGCCTCTTTGTCAAGGTGCTTGGTTGCCCACCAGAACTAGATGGTAAGATCCTATTGCTGAGAGTACCTTTACTGCTGAGACATCTTTCCAGCCTCAATAAATAAAAATTGTTTTGTTAAAAAAAAGATCCTTTTGCTGAAAACACCACATGCTTAGGATACAGGTCACTGAGAAATCACGCTGATATTGAGCTGGAAGCCTCCTCCCTTTTGATATCATTACCATGATGGATGGACATGTTAGAGGTACTTATGGAGCCTTTGCAGTAAGCCAAGTTCTTGTCCAAGCTGGACCACTTGCTGTGCCTAAAATTCAAAGTAACCTGAAGTATGTAGGAGCAGTTGAATTTTGTATTAGTCAGGGTTTTCTAGAGGAACAGAACCAACAGAATGAATTGTAGTAAAAAAGGGGGATTTATTGGATTAGCTCACAGCAGTCCCACAATAGCAGTCTGCAAGCCTGAGAGTCAAGGAACCCGGTAGCTGCTCAGTCCACGTGGCTGGATGCTTCACAGTCCCAATCTAGCACTGAAGGCCTGGAGACTTCCTGGGGAGCCGCTGGTCTTCAGTCCAGGCTGGAAGGCTGAGGAAGCTTTGTCCCAATGCCAATGACGAGATGCACAGCAAGCACCAGCAGTCAGGCAGACAGGGAAGCAGGGGAAGAGAGAGTTTTATTTCCCCTTTATATAGCCTTAGGGCAGGGTCTTGCAACCCTATCCTAGACTTGTTGGCTTCCTCAGTCTCTGGAATTTCCTTTTTGCACTGCCCTCCCAGGAAGGGATGCTCATTTCTAGTTTCCCTGAGCTTCCTTATATCCTTCCCCCAGAGGGCTGCCTTCCTGTGAACAACATCAGAGACCCACCCAAGATCACTAAACAGGTCAAGCGGACATCAAAATCTAGCTATCACAAGTCCCTTCTCCCATCTGCACTTGGGCCAGAAGCTGAAATTATGAGCTGAAGTTGCCTTTGGATTTTAGAGAGGATTTATGTAGTTAAATTAGAAGGACAGAAAATAACAGCGCTTGAGAGAGGAAAGAGCAGTATCAGAATGTACATGGATGCAAAAGACTCCTGAATCCAAGGAGCTCAGGTTTAGATAGGAGGCTTTCGCAGTCAGCTTTCTTGTATCTGCATGGAAAAGAACCCGATCAAAGCAGTTTTTAGGAGGAAAGGGTTAATTTTGGCTTACAGACTTGAGGGGAAGCTCCATGATAGCAGGGAAAATGATGGCATGAGCAGAGGGTGGATATCACTTCCAGGGCAACATCAGGTGGACAACAGCAACAGAAGAGTGTGCCAAACACTGGCAAGGGGAAGCTGGCTATAACCCCCATAAGTCCACCCCCAACAACACAGCTCCAACAAGGTTCTAATACCCAAACTGCCATCAGCTGGGGATCAAGTATTCAGAACACATTTGTTTATGGGGGACACCTGGATCAAGCCATCACAGAGGCAGAGTAGGAACTTCTGAAATGCCTAGATGGAAGTCCTTTCTGGGCTCTATCTCTTTGAAGGTGCCAGTGTTACTGGTTCCCTTCATGAGCAGATAGGATAGGGCATGTAGTTTGGGACAGGTCAGGGCATGTGGTGGTACTAGGATTGACATTAGTGTGTTGAATATGGCAGACTTTCCCAAGGGCCAGTGTTCATAGATCTTTGCTCTCAGCTCCCCTGAAGGACTGGGATTACAGATGTGCTCCACCACAGCCAACTGGAGATGTGGACGTGAGTGATCTCAGGCCCTTGTGCTTGTCCAAAGAAGCACACTTAAATGCTGAGCCATCTCCGCAGCCCAGTAATTGGTAATTTAAAGAGGTGGATCAGAGGTTTTGCCTAGATTCTGGTCCCCTCCAAGTCTCAGTGTAGGTTACCTTTTTGAATCAATAAATATCAAGTGCAACAAATTCCCTTTTTCAACCCCACCTATTAGAAATGGTAATGCTTACCAAGGTACATCAATCAACTTTGGATGACCTCTGGAGATGGCCTCTGGTCTCAACCAAGCTGAGGATGAGGCTGGCTCTCTCTTGGTCAGCTGTGGGCTGACTGGGTCCCATCTGTGAATCTGCTGTTTAGATCAGCTGTGCTGGGTGCTGTGTGGCTCTGGGTTCTCTGGCTCCAGTGGCTCCAGCTGCTGTTCCAAGGCCCGGGGTGAGTGGAGAATTTTCTCCCTGTGGCTCTGCTCCACTGGCTCATGCAGGTTCAGGGTGAGTGTAGTAACTCTGGTCTGAATGCAGGTGCAGCTGGGGCTGCCAATGCCAGGTTGCTTTAGCATGGCTACACTGTGTCTATCTTTACCAGAAGTCTCTAGGTTACCTTTTTGGATCTCTGATATTCCTTAGATAGAGCCCTAACCTTTTGGCTTCACATAGTTGATAACTGATTCAATTTTGGAGGTTAACTGGCTACAGAAACATGGATTCTGTGTGAGCAGCTTTCCTGTTTCATTTGTGTGCTAGTTACTCATTGCCGACAAGAAACAGCTTAAAGGAGAACAGGGTTATTTTGTTTCATAGTTCGAGGATACTTCCCATCAGGACAGGAGCTGGAGGCTGGCTGGTCACATTGCATTAGCTATCAGAAAGCAGAAAGCCAGCAGGCAGCGAGGCTGCGCTGTGAAACTTCAAGGCATGCCCCAGCAAGCTTTCACCTCCTCAAGGTTCCACAACCTTCCCAGACAGCATCATCAACTGGGGACCGAATGTTCAAGCACATAATCCTAGAGGGGACATTTTACATTCAAACCACAGTAGTCTATCCAATTCTGACAGGCTGGGGATAACCATAATAATGTTGATCAAATGACAGCAACCACTTACTGGCACTTATGTTAAGCTACTGTCATGGTTTGATCCAGGTGTCCCCCACAAACAAATGAATGTGTTCTGATAGATCAATCCTCAGCTGATGGCAATTCGGGAATTAGAACCTCACTAGAGCTGTGTTTTGGGGGCGGGCTTATGGGGGTTATAAGCCAGCTTCCCCTTGCCAGTATTTGGCACACCTTCCTGCCGCTGTTTGCAGTGCTGTGGCAGAGGTGATGTCCAGCTCTCTGCTCATGCCATCGTTTTCCCTGCCAGGATGGAGTCTCCCCTCGAGTCCATAAGCCAAATAAACCCATTCCTCCACAAGTCGCTTTTTTTTGGGTTCTTTCTGCGCAGCAACTAGAAACCTGACTGCAACAGCTACTGTAATACATCATCTCATTTAATTCTCCAGTAGTATGTGAAGTAGGTAATGCTACTCTCCTCTATTGAAGAGGGCTTGAGCTTAGAGAGGCCAAGATCTCAGCCTGCTCCTCATCACCATTGCTCTCTGCTCCAATCCTCTTTGGGAGCTCTTTGGGCAAAAAAGACTGTTTGTTTTGTTTTTTGAGGTTGGGTCTCTCTCTAGCTCAGGCTGACCTGGAATTCACTATGTAGTCTCAGGGTTGCCTTGAACTCACAGCGATCCTCCTACCTCTGCCTCCCAAGTGCTACTGGGATTAAAGGCGTGTGCCACCATGCCTAGCTCAAAAAGACTTTTGTTGTGTCCCTATTTGGTCTGAAACAGCATCAAGAGACTAAGAAGTGCTGACTGCCAGCAACAGAGACTGGTAGATTGTGAAGGAGACAGCAACGGCAGGAGGATGGCTGGGACCCTTTCACGTGGTATATCATAGCTGCAGCTTTGGGATAAAGGATGTCCTTCGTCAGTGTAGGATTCCAGATCTGTTAGAGCCAAGGGTAATCCACAGTCACTCACTACTCAACTGCCTTAAACTAGCCTCAGAGAGGTGGTGACTCTGGACTACCTGCAGGTTAGCAGAAGTATCATTATATGCTTTATGGATTGTTTGTGGCAAATTTAAATCCTAGGTTGGTTTAGCTCAGCCCCACTATTCCTGCCCAAACCAATTCTTCTGACTTGATACTTGCTGTACCAATGTGGAAGGAATGTGAACTTCTAATATTTATTTGAGTTAAATGGAATTAATAAGTTGAATTTCTTATAAAGTATTAGGTAGTTCTTTCTAGAGTTTGTAGCAATTGAGGGGGCACTCATGCACAATCTTAATTAATAATCCAAAATTTAAAGAACTAAAAATACCATTTTAGGACTAGGTAGATGGCTCAGTGGTTAAAAGCACCTGCTTGTTTTCAAGCCCTGCTGGCTCAGGTTCTATTCCTCAATACCCTTGTAAAGCCAGATGCACAAAGTGGTGTATGTGTCTGGAGTTTGTTTACAGCCTCAAGAGGCCCTGGAACACTTGTACTCTCTCCCTCCCTCTCTCTCTCAAATAAATAATAAAAAATAAATAAATTTAAATGTCACCTTAGCTTGGAATTGATTCTGAAGCAGAATATAACTTATGTTTTTTAAATTCACAACATTTCAGACCAAATAGTACAGCTTTCCTGAGAAGGTTTGAATCCTCTCAGGGAGAGGGATACCTACTACCTGGCTCTCCACTTAGCCCCAGGGCCCACCTCTTACCATGCCATTACAAAAACCTGCCAAATGCCGATAAACTATTTCTTTTAAAAATTAAATTAAGTTTTAGATATTTCTTTTTATCTGGGCCATCTGAAAGATGAAGTGGCGGCACTCCTAGGTGCCCAGCTCTGGGACTTGAGACCCTCAGGTTCTGGGATTTGCAGCCCTCCACCTGAAGAGTGGGGGAGAAGCTTTGCAGCTGGTGAAGGTGACAGAATCAAGCTGTTTTATAGACCTGAGAGAACTTCAGTGAGGGAGGATGTGAAAGGGAGGTAGGTTGGGATAAGCAGGCGGCTTGGGATGCTCCTTGGTACTGGCTCCTTGGCAACGGTTACTTAGCAACTCACATTCACCTCTCTTAACTGCTTTCTCCCTCCTCCGCTCCCCCCCAATCTCCCTCCCGTAGCTGCTGCAGGAGCTAGAGAGCTTGGAATGAATGACAATTTGGAGAAACAGCCGCAGCCTGAAGATCTAAGAGGCTCTAAAGAAGATGGATAAGAAAATCGATGCATAATAAAAACTGCAGGCAAAGCCACCTTGACGGTGGGCGGGTGGCTCTCTCCTCCTGCCCTCGTTAGTCTCTCCAGGCTCAGGCCTCCATCTTAACCCAGTGTCCTTTCTCCCCACCTACCTTCTACTGGTTATGGGGGGGAATGTTTGTCTTTGGAGTAGGAAAGGAAGCATGGAGCCCCTAGAGAAGGGAACAAAGTATGTGAGAGAGATGTAGGGGTGCTGGCTTAAGGGACGAAAGAGCCATGAGGCAGGGAATTATGAAAGACGCTTTGGACAGAATGAAATTTATACCATAAAATGATGTCCTTAGTCAAAATACAAACCTTAATAATGAATGTAAGAAGGCACCATGAGAAATGTAGTGCTAAAAAAAAAAAAAAAACGAGGAAGCAGTCTTTGTGGAAGGGGAGGAGTGGAGTGTGGCTTAGATAAATGAGCTACTGTATGTGTAAGTACCTTTTCCTGAACACAGTAGGAATGCAGTAAATATTACTCTCCTTCCTTTCTTAGAAACTGGAAATGGAGGGAAGGACATTTTGGAGGTCCATGCTGGTCTGAGAATTGATGCACCAATTCTGTGACAGTGAATGTTTTTGGCTCTTGGCACCTTCCCATTTATACAACCAGGAAATCCTTCCTGATTGCAAATGTCACCTCGTTTTGTTGAAATTAAGACATTCCATCAATTAAAGGCCTTCCTTCATTAGGGCTTACATCTTACAGAGAATGGAGTAGAAAGTCAGTCAGCCAGGAGTGGGGCCCTAACGAGATCAGGCACACGGGTATGCTGAGACAGTGAGGGGTGTGTATTCATGGTAGGGTCAGGGAGTCGTTGTGCAGGGTTGGAGTTCTGTCCTCTAGTAGGGGAGAGGGGTATGAGGCATGAACTTGAGCACATTCCAGCCCAGGCCTGCTGAGAACAGTGCTGTGTGGGCCTAGGATTACAGCACCTGTCTCTCTTCCACTTTCTCTCAAACAGGGGGCATGTTCTTGGGCAACTCATCTATTTCCTATCATTCAAAGAATGCCAGAAGTTTCTTTGTTTCATGGGTGCCTTCCTGGAGCAGAGGAGAGCGGTGACTCCTCAGTCTACCTATGGCTGCACTTGGATCCCCCATTGTTGGTCCCTCCCACCCTCCCCTCTCAGTTTGCACACATCTTGGTGTCTATTCTCAATAACACTTTGACTTCTGTGGGATATTATTATTATTTAATATATCAGCCTGTGATCTGAGATTTTTCTCTGCTTTTTCTGTTTGTTCTTTTGTCGTTTTTTCACTGTATTATTGTGATTACATTATGAGACTTGCAAGTGCAGGAAGTCCGTCTGTGTAATTTCTCTGTATAATATCCAGCCTAGAAGTATGTTCGGACAGACACATGAAGAAATCTTAGTGACTGTGCTCTTACATCCTGGCGGTTCTTACAGCAAAGCTACATCCCACATTCTCCCCTTCGTGGTCTTCACCCACCACTGCCCGCCTTGTCCCTCCCCAGCTTACCCACTCTGGTTTTCATAATTCTGTAACTCAGACTCCTGATTCCAAACGTAAAACACTCACGCTATTATTGAGGGGAGGAGGAGCTCTTAGTTTAAGAAGGAGTCAGGCTACACAAGTCAGAGCTTGAGAAATGCATACAAATGAGATTATAAACTTGGTATCAAATACCAAGAACACATAGTATTAAAAAAGATTGGAATTAGGAATTTGGTTTGATTAGGAAGGCATCTTGGAGGAGAAAACTACTGGGCTGGCTTTAAAGAAAGGAAGGGACAGCCTTTATGTAAGAAAGGAAAGAACAGCTGGAAAGGGAGACAGGGATGTTCAAGGCACATCTGTGCGCTTGGAGATAGAATAGCAGGTTGTCTTGCTTATATATGAGTGAGTGTTGTGGAATCATAGCATAAAGTCGAGCTTTGAAGCTTGGGCCGAGGAGTCATGGTTGCCCTTTGGAATCATGGTGAGCCACTGTCGGCCCCTGAGCAGGGGAAAGGTCAAGGTCACGGTAGAGGTTAAGGTTGCTCATTGGAGAATGGCTAGATGGAAAAGAGCTTCTTCTGCTGTCTTGATTCTGACCGGAGACCTGGTCAATGACCAGGGTGTGGGGAGAAGAGGGCGGTGGAGGCTGCCTGGGTGGGGAGGGGGTGAAGATACAGGGAGCACATTGTTCCCCAGAGCTTGCATCATAGACTTCCCTTTGAACAAAACCCTCTGTTTTCAGCTAGGCTGACTCATCCCTCCCCTTCCCCCTTCTCCACTATGGGAGAACTCTTGCAGCCCTGCAAGACCTCTAGTGCTGTGTGCTGGTGGTGGCAGAGAAGGCGAGGACACCTGGGGTTCTTTGGTTTTAAAACCCTGGTTTTCTTAAGAGAAATGAAGGAAACTGGAAGGAACCCTTCAACTCCCTTTACTTCCTGGTCAAATGACCCTTGACTTATTTTAGGTGACTATGGACTTTCCTGGGTCTACTCAGGTCATGGTATCTGTGGGGGACAGGGAGAAGTGGTGGTGAGGTGGCAGAGGACAGGCTCCCTGCCAGGGATATTGAGACCCTGAGACTTGATATCCTAAAAGAGTAAAGCCTCTTCAGACAGGATGATGTCAAGTTAGGACATAGTAGGATAGAGGAAGTCAGTTCTTTGGACTTGGAGTTCTCAGGCTAATGTCCTATCTTCAGGGCCCTGGGGGAAGTGGAGTGGCAAGTTTCCTGGAGGAGATTGATTGGTATATAGAACAAATGAAAAATGAAAGTAGGCTGAGGGTTTCCAGTAGAGCTAAGAGAAGGACAGCAGAGCGGGTAGTGTTTCTCATTCTGTTGTGTCCCATGGACCTGTGCAGAAGGTCTCCAAGACAGGTCATCTCATCCAGCCAAACAGAAATGAAAGAAAGCAGTATTTCCTGAGAATTTGTTAGGTGGTAGGCTCTGGTTCACACCAGTCTGGTCTTTTTTTAAAAAATATTTTATTTATTCATTTTTAAGCAGAGAGAGAGAGAGAGAGAGAGAGAGAGAGAGAGAGAGAGAGAGAGAGAGAGAGAGAGCGCACCAGGACCACCACCTTGTGGGTCTGGCTTATGTGGGTCCTTGGGAATTGAACCCAGGGTCTTAGGCACTGGAGGCAAGTGCCTTAACCGCTAAGCCATCTCTCCAGCCCTGGTCTTTTTATATGTTTCTCATTAAGTTAAATCCTTATCAAAACCTGTCCACTAAGCTCAGAATTGTAGGTCTCATTTATGAGCAGGGTAGAATTGGAGACAGTCACTTCTGACTTTAGGAATCTATGCATTTTCCAGGATACTATACTAAATTTCATTCCATTTCAGAAATTCCTTTCCTTCATGGGCAAGCAGAGAGGCTTCAACCACAGAACATGAACGCATCAAAGTGCTGGGCTGAATGTTGTGGGCAATGAAGGCAGTGCGCCATCCATGTGCTCCAAGTCGTTTGGGGGAGGTATATTTAAGTAGCATTGGAAAAATGTCAATTAAAGCAGTGGCAGACAATTACATGCTATTGTCATTCTGAGAAAGAAGGATCATTGGATGAGATGGGAGGGAAAAACCTCATGGAGTAGTGAAATTTTAAGGAGAAATTACAATTCTTAAAAATTGTCAAATCATGAACAGAACTTGGTCACTGATGGACTCTGATGGGGTAGTCGTGGGGAGAATGGCTAAGATTGGAAAAAAAGGGGGAAAGAAAGGGAAGTTAAAGATAAAGGTGGAGGGCTGCAGAGATGGCTCAGTGGTTAAGGCACTTGCCTGCAAAGCTTAACAACCCAGGTTCAATTTCCCAGTACCCTGTTAAGTCAGACACACAGAGGTGCGTGTATCTGGAGTTCATGTGCAGCACTTAGAAACCCTGGTGCATCCATATTTTTTCTCTCCTTGGAAATAAAATAATTTTTAAAGTTTAAAAAAAAGATGAAGGTGGGCTGGAGAGATGGTGCAACAGTTAAGGCACTTACCGGCAAAGCCTAATGACCCAGGTTCAGTTCCCCAATACCCACATAAAGCCAGATGCACTAAGTGGCAAAAGTGGTGAATTCATTTGTGGTGGCTAGAGACCCTGGCACACCCACTCTCGCCCCCCCCATCACTCTGCTTGCAAATAAATAAATATGTAAAAAAGTATTTTAAAAAAGATGAAGGCTGAGGTTCACACATCAACAATTGGTAGAATATATATATATGCACCACTATTCTACCATATATTCTATCCATATATATATACACATATATATAAGCAGTAATTGGAGCTGTGAAAATGGATGGGATAACTGGGGAAGGATCGAGAGACAGAACTAGAACGTCGAAGACAACCTTTGGAAAGGAGGACATACATAAGAGGGACACTTTTAATGGCTGCTATTGGTGTTACCAGCTCTTCATTTGTCTCGTGCTTGACAGTGGAGATTAAATAGCTGTCTCGAAACACGAGAAACCTGTGTTCAATTCTCTGCAATTCTTCTCTTCTGTACTGAAGCCCAGAGAAGTAATAGGCTGTGGAAAATTTTAGGTCTCACCTGGCTGAAACAGATGGAGACTATCTTCCATACATGCTGTTTTCGATTTGCAGCTCTCTAGACAGAGCAGGAGCAAGCGCTTGGGCAGTTTTGCCTCGGCTACCTTAAAGGGCTCACGCCTAGGTGAGATCTGTTTTGCGCCCATTTGTGAAAGACTCCCTCTGGGAAGTGGGTGGGTGGAGTGGACAGTGATTTTCTCCTGAGCCCCAGACGCTTCACCTGACTTTTTCATAACTCCCCACCCTTTTTACTCTTCATCCAGAGATCTCAAAGCCCTACACAAGCCTTGATCCTCCCTGACCCCCTGAGTCATCTCCTGCTTCCATTTTCCCAGATGGAGGAGTGGGAGAATTCTGTGTGTGTGTGTGGGGGGGATGGTTGCTTGGTGGGTGGATGGGTGGGAGAGGTTGGAGGGGCAAGTGGAGGGATCCAGAGGCATCCTATCCTGATCTCGGGTGGGGCAAGGGCGGGCATCAAGGTGGTTCTAAGCTCAGTTTCAGCGTGTCCCTTTGAGGTTGTTTTATGACTGAAGAGACTCGGATAAAGAGTCCGAGCTGGAGAAATTGAAGAACAAACAAAGCTGTAAAAGACGCCGATAAAATTCCTCCCAGCCCAGAATAGTCTTTGGAGCCTTTCTCAAGAATCTCAGAATGATCTGGAAAGGCTAATTATGTCTCACAGCCCCTGGTGAGGACCAGCATAGGAGCAGAGAGTGTCAAGAGAGATGTCCCTTCTCTCCCTCTTTGCTCAAGTCTCAGGTGGTTAAACATCCAATTTGGAGGTTGAATTAAGGCTGAAGAGGGAAAGGGGAACGAGTGATGAAAATAGTAGTTTGTATGAGCCCTTTTCATAAACAAGTGCCCGAGGATAAGGGACAGGTTATGGGGACCCTGAACTGGAGACCAGAAGGACCAGGAGGAGAGTAACTAATTGGAAATGAGAGGCCCTGGGGCTGCGGAAACGGTGGGTCTAGAGGAGATAGATTCAGGTACCTGGATTTGGGGGGGTGGCATCCTGAGAGCATGGGGCATCTGAACTGGGGGATTCCTAAACTAAAGGGTATCATCTGGGTACCAACAGAATAGGAGTTGTGGCTGGGGAACTTGGTGAGATCAAGGAGGAGGGGTCACAGGGATGGGGAGGTTGAGTAGTGGGGGGTCAGGGAGGAGAAGAGATGTAACACTCAGGGTGGGCACCTCAAGGGTCAGTCCCCCCTCAACTCAAGCCGCCTATTTTTCTGTTTTTTGTTTCAAATGAATTGGTGGATTGGTCACAAAGAGAAATCTTATGAGCTGAAATGACTTAGAGGTGGGAGGGAAAGAGCTGATGGAGTGTGTTTGTGCAGGGGAGCCACGCAGACTGCCGGTTTCCATGGTGATCACCCAAATCTTTATTTCTAATCTCCTGATTTCTGCAGCATGGCAGGGGAAGCTGTAAGGGATGAATGGTACCTTTTCACTTCCTCAACTGAATTAGTATTGGAGTGAGGTGGGTAGGTTGCTGAAGGTGGGGTCTTTAATGGGCTAGAGGCTCTAGGTTCCAAAGTCAGTTGTGTTATCTCCTTCATGTCTCTACACCCAGAGCTATAGCATCCTTACAAAGGGCTGGTCTGGGCTCCAGGAAGCACTTCCAAATAGTGCTGTCCTCATCTGAGTGGAGGCCTATGGGTCTTTCTAAAGCCTGGGACATTTGGATCCCCATGGTTCACTGGCTTTCCTTGAAATTTCCCTCAAAGATGGAGGAACTGATTTCTACCTCTTGTCCCCAGAATCTTTTCAGTCTTTTTTGAATGGCCTCCTGTAGCCCTGGCTGGTCTCAAACTTGCTATGGAGCCAAGGATGACCTTGAACTTTTCATCCCTCTGCCTCCGCCTCCCTGGTGATAGAAATATAGACATGATCCCCCACACCTGGTGTATGTGGTATTGGGGGTCATATGCAAGACATATACACAAGCATTCTACCAACTGTGCTACATTCCGGGTCCTTCTCTGGCTTTCCCAGAGGCCCCATGCAGTCTGCGTGTGGTTGGTCACAGGTGACCAAATCAGCAGAAGAGGGTGAAGCTGCTGAGTGGATTTGAAGGACCAGTGAAAAGACCCCTAAGACCCAGGGGTCTAATGAGTGAGCTCTGGGGATCCTAAAAATTCTGGCTGTCCATTTCTGCCTACTTGCTCTGTGAGAGCCACAGAGCTGAGTGACTCACACAAGAACTGTACAGCACCTCAAGGGTTCAACCTGCTTCCTGTCCCAGTGTACCCTGACTTTTGCCCCAGTCATACTTTCTTTGTAACTGGCTCCAAGTTGAGGAGGGTACCCAGATGCCCAGCACAATGAGATCATGTCTTAGGCACAGTGGCTCCTATGTGCTCCCCAAAATTCCTTCCACCGGCCCAACTTGTCTAGTGACTTCAGAGCCAAGTGGTTGCCAAAGTTGGCTCCTCCAGCCATGGGGATTGGCTGCAGGATGTTTACTGAATAAATATCTGTCTCCTGCTTGTCTGTGTTGTGCTAAGTTCTCCTCAGCCTCATAGTCTCAGCACCTCACATAGCCTCTGATGGGCAGGATCCCAGAAGGGTTTCATCCTCCAACAGGTGCACCAAGGGCTGAGGTGGTCAGGCATGCCTCTTGCACAGACACTCCCCAGCACCCCTCTTTTCCTCTGTGAGCCCGTTTCTGTGGTTCCACTAGGAGCCCCTTGTTCTTCTAATGTCCCCACAATACTCGCTCCTCTTGCTGTTTACTGTAGCAGCCGCTGTGCCCTGAGCTTGTGTTTTCTTTTCCTGGTCTCTCCTCATTTCCACATCGTTCCTCAGCTCTGCATACCTTCCTTTCTTCCTCTCCCCTTTCCCTTTTTTCATTGCATATTTATTGAAAACCTGCTAAATGCCAGGCCCTCTGGTTAGCTCTTTGAGCAGGTGAAGGGCCTATCAAGGAAGACACACAAATACTCGAGCAATGTTAAGACAATGTGACAAATGGAGCCCCCTGACTTTCTTCTTTCCACAACCTTCTTTTAGCTGTGACATGTTGCAGGGATTCACGCTACCTTCGTGGTGAATTTCCAGCGTCTACAAGTCCTGCCTACGGTTAGGATCTTCTTGGCGCCCAACCTCAGTGAAGATCATTCTTTGGGCATAGTTTACTCACCTAGACTTTTCTTAATGAGCATAATAGTAATGGCTACTCTCCTTATATCCTGCGGTGTTTGAAGACTGGTTGATATAATTGGTATGACAGTCCTGTAAAAACTTGGTGGATGTTAGATAAGATTCCCTCTCATTAACTTCTCAGTTAAGAAATGGAGGAAAGACTTTTATTTTCTTCAACAAACAGAACAGCTCCAAAGATAATTTTAGGCACTCTGAATTGCCTCAATCTTTAATCTCTGTTCATTCATTATACATGTAAAGCAATAAAGCAATTTTTTTTGAGGTAGAGTCTCACTCTAGTCCAGGCTGACCTGAAATTCACTATGTAGTCTCAGGGTGGCCTTTAACTCATGGCAATCCTCCTACCTCTGCCTCCCCAAGTGCTGAGATAAAAGGCATATGCCACCATGCTCAGCCTAATTCTTTGATATTTTTTTAGCCAGTTGATCCATGTCCCTTAAAAGTTTTTTTTGAATAAACAAATGGCTTTCATTGTAGTAACAGAGATTGAGGATAGATTTCAGAAAGAGCCTTAAACGACCTAGGTATGAAAATGTGAGTTATAGGAGAACCTTCCCTGCCATCATGCATTATCTTCAGAGTCAGGGAAATGGCAATGATGACCTGGGAGTAGTCTAAGAATTACATGGGAGAGCGGTAGTGATGCTTGATCTGGATGATGGATTTCCAAGAGAAATTAAGTCTAACTAGGCTCCCTGAGTCAGAAAATGTCATCAGGCCTTGCTCCTGGTAATGACTTAAGAGCAGCTGTCTGGATTCACTCCATTGCCTAGAGAGGGTGGAGGCAAAGAACAGGGGCAGACGCTGCTCAGGGGCAGAGGACTTCCCCGCATCCCAGGATGGGACCAGCCTCCTCCCAGCAATTTGGAGTGCTGGCTGTCTAAACTAACCCCGGTGGCCTAACTGCACCACAGTCTCATTCCTGCATCTCCACTGGGTGGATATACACCCCAAGTGCCAGGACAGCTACCTGACTTTCCAGGCTTTCCTTCTTCTCTACCTGCCTCTAGAAAGTGGCTTCAGCTTCCCTAGCCCTGTTCTCAGGCTCTCAATGATAATATTGTTTGTTGGGCTTTTCTTCCAAGAAGCTAGCTTGAAACTCATTGTTTAAGGCAAGTTTATTTCTTCACAGCCTGAGACAGGCAGAAACTTTTATATATTATGCTGTTTTTATTTGTAATGTTTTGGTTTGTGTTGGAGATAGGATTTCATGTAGCCCAGGCTAGCCTCAAATTCACTATATAGCTGAGTATGACCTTGAATTCCAGATCCTCCTGCCTCTGCCTCCTGAGTGCTGGGATTGCAGGCATGTACCACCACCCCTAGCTTATGGGGTTCTGGAGATGGAACCCAGGGCTTTGTGCAGCTCGGCAGGCACTCTTCACAACTGAGCTACTTCCCCAGCCCCTTGTTTCCATTACCTTCAGCCCCTTCTCTAGCCCAAGCATGCATGCTCTTATTTTCCCATTTTCTACGTCACCTGTGTTCCCTACTTAAAAGAGAGCTATGGGTCATCTTTTCTGACCACTTGGGGTAGCTATTATTTTGTTCTTGGTAATGATTCTAACTTTGATGGTTGGGAAACAGTTTGTTTCATTCTCACTAGTTCAGTTTGATCCTTTTTCTTCTTAATGCCCTTGTACAGCCAGAAAATAGCTGCATGTTCCAAGGACTCTGAGCCCGGCATTTTAAGAGCTTGTCTTCTCTCCGTCATTGGCTAGTTCTTTCATGTGCAGGCTGGTGAGTGAGTAGACGCACACATGGCACCCACGGAGCGGCTCTAATGACTACAGATGAGCAGGCTGAGCTCAAAGGCACAACAGAAACCTATTTGCCATGTGGGTTCCCCCCCAAAATAATTCTTAGAAGCATAAGTACCATAAGCAGGATTGTCTCCAGGGTTTATTTTTACTTCAAGAGGTCCATTTTGTTTTCACCATGTCCTCAGCTTAAAGTAGGCATGGATTTCAGGCCTTTCATATGATGGTACCATTTCCTGTGGCCTTTGCCACCAACATGGTATTTTCATGGTAAAATGTACATAAGGTAAAGCACATCATTTCAATCAGTGTTTTGGTGTGCAGTTTAGTGACATCAAGTGTGTTCACACCCATAGATCTAGAGTGTTCTCATCTTCCCAAACTGAAACCCTAAACCTACTAAACATAACTCCTGGCTACTCCTTGCTGCCATCCTGTCATCCTCCTGTTACAGTTTCATTCCGCTTCTTTTTATTTATTTTATTTTATCTGCAAGCAGAGAGATACAGAGAAAAGAGAGAGCCACACACATACCTACAGAGAATGGGAGTGCTGGGGCCTCCAGCTGCTATAAATGAACTTCAGAGACATGTGCCACTTTGTGCGTCTGGCTTTACATGGGTACTGGGGAATCAATCCCAGGTCATTAGGGTTTACAGGCAAGTGCCTTAACCACAGAGCGATCCCTTCAGCCCCATCATTTGGCTTCTTAAGGATCATTCTGACCACTGAGGATCTATTTCTTCTTTTGATTCTCAGAATGCCCTCCACTGGCCCCTGCGGACTTGTTCTGTCACTTCTTGGCTCAAAGTTCCTTCCTAAGGGGCAATTCTGGGTCCTTGCCCTCATGCAGGTCATCTTTGCTCACCTGGTCCCTCAAGTATGGCCCTTCCCACTTTCCCTCAGTCCAGTTAGCCCTTAATTTCATATTCTATCTTTTCCTTGTCCTGGTTCAAGAGAGCCTCCCTGATGTTCTAGTCACTGTCATATGACCTCCCCTTCTCAGTCTAGAGTAGCATTCTGCTAGGTTGTTCTTATCTGGCTCTTTCTTTTGTGTCTGCTTCTTCTTTCCCTCTCAGGCCAGAGACAAGGTCTAGACATGAACTTCTCACTAACCACCTTAGTCTAACATGCTCTGTTCCAGATCCTTGCTCTTCAAAGTGTGGCCCAGGGTTTAGCAGCGTTAGTGTTACTCAGGCGCTTGTCAGAAGTGCAGAGTCTTAGACTCCACCCTTGACCTGCTGAATAAGAGCCTGCATTTTAACAAGACCTCAGATTACAGTGCATACATTAAAGTCTGAGAAGTACCATCCTAAGAGGGGTAATAAATAATTTATTTTGTAGGTGTTTATAAGTAAAAATTAACACCTCCAGACTAGATTCAAGCTATGTAGATATTGTTGGAGAGGAGGAGTATTTTGTGTTCTTTGTCTTCATGGGTTATTTAAAGAACTATCTAGAAAGCTGGGGCTTGATTCTGGGAAGCCAGGAGGGTCCATGAGTCAGTGTTCTCAAGAGAAAGGCATGAGGTATGAGGCTTACTTAGGGAGAAACTTCCTAGCTCTTATCTCATAGGGAGGCAAAACAGGGGCAAAGTTCCCTGAAATTCACTTTAAGATTGGCTCAGGATGACTCCGATACTGCAGCCTGAGCAAAAGACCTTGTGTGTGTCTTTAGTCATGTCCAAACTAGCTATTTGTCCCTGAAGTCCATGGTGGAAGCAGAGTTCCAGGTCTCCATATAGCTTGCTGGTTTCTGTCTCCATGCCTGTGCTGATTCATATTTTGTAGGAGGGCTGACCGGAGCTGGGAAAGGCTGGGGAGCGGGTGGAATTCTCTCCTTCCTCACCCCACTGAGAGCCAGTGAGGAGGGGCATGAAGACTGGAGACAGGGTGTGGGAGTCAAACCTGTTCTTCACATAGCAATCGTCTCGTCTCACTCCAAGAAGTTGAATCCGCAGCTGGGAAAACTTGGAGCCAGTCTGAGTCTGCTTGGCTCACAGCCAACTGACTTCTTTTTTGTTCCCTCTGCCTTTGGGAATCCAGAGAAGTGGGAGCATCTTCCCCCTTTTCCCACTTCAGGTACTCAGGAATTGTGTGCACTGAGGCAGGGGGATGGGAGTTCGACTTCTTTGCCTTGTCCCTGCCCCTCCGTCATCATCTTCAGAAGAGGATGCCAGAGGTGGAGGGGTTATACCAAGTAACTGAAGGACAAGGTAGTTGGAGGCAAATTAAGGAGGACAGGTGGTATGTTGTGTGAAAAAATGTTAATAAATCTGTTTTCCCAGAGTCATGTCAAAAGATTATTCTGAGTCTTTGGCATGTTTTCCTGGGGTGCTGGGTCTGTGGATATGGGTCCACTGTGGAGTGACGTGGTTCTTGTTTTTCTCCTAGTAGGGACTTCTAGAACACACGACTTAGATACTGAAACCTGAGCAAAAGCCCTTATGTATGTCTCTAGTCATGTCCAAAGTTATTACCCTCTGGAGCAGTGACCTCTGAATTGTACCATGTGCCACTATGTAGCCATTGGCATGGCGTGGCCTCTTCATCCATTGTACATATATATATATAGCTCCAACTCCTAGACTTATACTGGGGCATTTGGCTCAGTATTTTTTTAAAATATTTTATTTATTCATTTTCAATCAGAGAGATACAGAGAGAGAGAGAGAGAGAGAGAGAGAGAGAGAGAGAGAGAGAGAGAGAGAGAGAGAGAGGAGAGAGAGAGAGAGATACCAGGGCCACCACCTTGTGGGTCTGGCATATGTGGGTACTAGGGAATTGAACCTGGGGCCTTAGGCTGGCTCAGTATTTTTGTGCCCTCAAAATATGTCAACTTTTCCTGTGAAGTCAAGAGGTCCCTGCAGGCAACCCCTTCTCTATATCTACTTCATGCCTATGTCAGTATAGGCTGATGAGGAGAAAATCTAAGAGCATCCCACCTATCTAGTTCAAACAGTATGGGAGAGGTTGACTCATTTGCATGTGACTCTATTATGAGAGAAAGAGCATTTGCTTTTATAAATTTCTTAACTTTTAGGTCACATTGGCTTGGTTCAGTTGAGCAAAACTTGTGTTGAGGCCATAGCTTTGGACCTGCATTCTGTCTTCAGTTTTTTTCTAGGGATGTCTCAGTGTTTAGGACACTTGGAAGTGTGGGTGAGGGGGCGAAGGGGTATTGGTGACATCTGGGATATGGAGCAAATATGAGATTTAAGCCCAGAGAAGCTATCTCAGGAATCTATAATGAGAGTGTGTGTTATTTCTTTTCCAACATGCTGCATAATTTTTATGACCAATTATTCCATTTGTAATGACGCTGAGATAACAGAGATCCCATCTCATGCTTCATGGCACACGCCAAGCACTCATGGGAGCTCCAGGACACCATCTCTGATTCAAGAATTGGATGGCTAGAGTGTGGTTACCCAAATTAGGTTCTAGCAAGAGACAGAAAGAGGGAGATGTGAGTGCCGAGGAAACATTTTATGCATAGTAAAGGGTAGAAGGGGGCATAGAGAGTTCTGGAACTTTAACATGAGGGAGAAATTGATTGAGGATAGATAAAAAGATCAGTTTTTGGCAAGAGAATTTTATGATCTAATAGAGCCTTCTCTGTGTGTGCATGTGTGCATGCATGTGTGTGTGTGTGTGTGTGTGTATGATGTGTGTTTTCGTGTTCGTGTGTGTAAGTGCAGGTGCATGTGTGCAGGCCAGAGGACAATCATAGGTGTTAATTCTTGCTCTAGGGACGCTTTGATTACAGACAATTATGCTACTGCCTAGCCTTGTATGGGTGCTGGGGACCTGAGCTCAGGTGCCTTATCCACTGAGCCATCTCCCCAGCCCCTAATCTAGCTTTCTGATGGTGTTGCTACTTGTATCAGTTGAACAAGTGCCTTGGCGGTGAGAGCTTGTGCCATCCCAAGCCACAGGAGCAGGTCTTCCCACAAAGGATTCTAGGACTCCCTTGGAAAGGTTTGGCTTTAGGAGTTTTAGAACAAAAAGTGGAGGGGGGCACTCCTTTAGGGACCAGTGACTTTTCTTTCTTACACACAACTGTCTTGTCAGGAGAGTCCTGCTGGGCTGCCTGGACAGACCTGGTGAATTAGTCCAAGTCCAAGGCAAGCAGGCTAAAGACTGACAGCCTTCTGCTCCCTCTGATTGGTTTAGAACCCACACCTGCGCTGTCTCCAGTTTCCTCCAAGGCCTTTCCCACCGGCTTGCTCGGTTACCGCTTTTCTGTCTGGTTTTTCTTGTCTATTAATTGTTAAGGATGAGGTATATAAAGTGAGACAGGCCTCACTTTGAATCCCATCACTGCCACTTAGTCTTATATTATTTAGACTCTTTGATCTTATTTTCCCATCTGTAAAATGGGCATAATAAAGCCTGCCTCTTAGGCTAGTTGTAACAATTGAAGAAGAGGATGTTTAAGTGAGGGCTTGGCAAGTGCTTCATAGAAGTTAGTTAACAGTTTTATTTAAAATTCTCTGGCTACTTTTCATCAGTGTACACAGAATCAGAGTGAGAGAGGGAGAGAGAGGTGCCCAAATACATGGGCAGATAAGGTTTGTTATAAAAGCAGGAGGACAAGAGACAGAGATATGGATGTAATTACAATCAGAGGAACAGATAGTGAGCAGTGAGTGAAAGACACCAAGATGGACAAGGGAGAGAGGGACAGTGACAGGTAAGTGACGACATGAAGAGACGTAAAGTCATTCAGAAAGGCAGCCACGAGTGCGAGCCAGGCAAGTGTGTCAAAGGCCTGAGATGGGAGTTCACCTATGGAACTTGGCATAGGAACACCCCTGCCTTGCTCTGGCCCTGCTATCACGAACTTCTACATCTCTGACTCCATCTTTTCCACTTTATTTATTCATCCCACTCACCCCCTCCCAACCAGACAGCTCAGACCTGCCTCTGTCCCAACATGGAGCAGCCCCGGCCCCTACTCCTCCACTTACCTCATCCCACACCATCTTAGTTACCCAAGTCCACAGGGATTTTTTATTTCAAAAAAACTGTTTGGCGTGCAAAAGCATCATGGTGTCAGCCAGTCAGTGCAATAACCAGGTGTAGTTTTACAGTCGCTCCCCCCGCTGTAACTGCACTTTCATATATCTCTGGCCGAGACAGGCAATTTTCTTTCAAAGATTGTTTTTTCTGGAGCTTGTGATTTCTGCTCTCGCCTCCAACCTCTGGGATATTAAAACAGGGTCAGTGGCTTTTGGCAGGCTGACCGATTTGTGGTCACTCCCTGTTCCCCTGTTCAACCTCCTGTCGCTGTGTCTCCGATTTTACCACCCCTCTGCCTCGGCGCTGCATTTGGTCAGGCTGGGAAAAAACAGTTTTTGTTGTGGTTAAAGCTCTCTAGGCAGAAGTCTTAGCCTCCTGAGAGGTTACTGCCCTCCATACTGACAGGATATGGGTCTGACCTTAGGACTGGAGGCCAGGAGAGGACTCACCTTTTACCCCATCCCTCATTCTGAAGAAACAGATGAATAGAATAAAGGGCTAATATTAGGGGATCTTCTCTCATAGACACTGAGAAAGGGGGTAGGAAGCTGGTATAATTGCTTTCTCTGGAAATTATTGAGAATCAGAGAAATTCCTTATATAGTAGATGAAGGGTGACCCCTTGTTGTCCTGAAGAGAGGCTAGGATTCTACTTATGTTGCCAGGAACAATTTCCTTCCATTGTTTGCTGGAACAGTGTTTGCCTGGCAGGAAAATCCCTTCCTTATCTCAACCAGGTAGGGGGTTTTGTCCTTGGGTGAGGGACCTGTATCTGCCATTTCGGAGTTGGTCTGGTCAAAATCCTTCCTAGAGCTGTTCCTCTCCTTTTGCTAATGGATCGAATCCTCTTGAAAAACAACATGCTACCCCACATCCCCCTCCTCACTCATACCATCCCTTGTTTTTATTAAATAAAAGTAAGTGGAGCTATAAGATGTGACTGGCCTGGATCCCGGCTTCATAAAACAAAACTAACACCCTCTTTATCAAGGGGCTGAGGCATCCACAGAAGATTTCTTAGGCCATTTTGCTGTCACGTAAATGGGAATCAATATTCAATAAGCCCTTGATGCACTACACTAGCGGTTCACTTAATACCGGCTTCCAGTACAGTAAGTGGCGTTGATATAGGAAGGGCTTGTTTGTAAAATAACACTGCAGCCCTCAACTCCTGGATATTGGATCTGGCTTCCTCTAGGCAGGAAGATTCAAGGCTCTGAGGAAGCAGAGAATCATCTTACCCATCCCACTGCCTCAGGATGTCTAGCTTGGAAAAAGAGAATAGATTCAATGCTTTTATTAAAGCCAGCTAGTCTCCGAGATCCTCCTATTAGGACGATTTTTTTTCTGTGCCTACCCTGATTGCCTCCTCTTTCAATAAATTAGTCAAATTGAAAACCAATTGAAGGATAGAATTTATTCCACCATTAATGTTAGGAGAAAAGACCCTCCTGAAAGCCCGCCGCTTTCTCTCTCCCCCCTTGCTTGCTCTCTGACAGACTCCAGGCTGCTTGGCCCCCTGGTGGAGGGAGAGCAGATGGGGGTTTCTCTCAGAGTGACAGTGAGTTTGGTAGCAAATGGACTATTTAAGAGTGGTCATTGATTTATTTTCCCTTTGATGGAATCTTTGCTGGGAACAAATAACTGCACACTTGCTTCCCCTGCACAACTCTATGCGTTAAGAAAATGCAATTGAGTGTTTGTCTAAATGCAATGGGTAAATATTGTACACACGCTTTGTATGACTCATTGCAGAACCAAACAGGCTTTAGAGAATTTATCAAACATTTTGGGATTGTCTGTTTATTCTTTTTGTAGAGTTTAGGAATTAACAGTTTGGGGTGGCAGTGGGAAGTGCTGCTCCTGTATTATGGTGGTGGCTATTTTTTTTTTCCGAGGTAGGGTCTCGCTCTAGTCCAGGCTGACCTGGAATTCACTATGTAGTCTCAGGGTGGCCTTGAACTCATGGTGATCCTCCTACCTCTGCCTCCCGAGTGCTGGGATTAAAGGCGCGTGGCTATTTCTTGTCCCATATAGGGTGAAGATGCTGGGGGTAGGGGTAAGAGACTGTCTGCACTATTGTCTGGGGACATGATGGAGGAGGGTATACTCCCTGCCTCTAGTGACCCTGTAACTGTCCCTACCTGAGAGATGTCCTGATTTAGGTCTCTCACAGCTGTTTCATACCAGACTTTTACAAAGTGTCACCTCATTCCACCCTGTTACAGATGGACTTGATGAATCTAAAATAAGAGCTGTATGTAAGTTTGGCCTTTTTGCTTGGGCCCAAGTCCCAGGGTACAGCAGCCTGCACGGTCGAGGGGAGCCCTTCAAAGACACTGAGTATGGCTGCATGGTTGTGAAGGAGAGGTGATAATCTTCTAAATGTTTCTTCTTTTTAGAGTTCCTCGTTGGGTCCTGCGTGAAAGCCTTAGGAGAAAGCAGCAAGGACACCTGGGACTGCTGAGCTCAGAAGAGGCTGAAGGATTTCATGAGCCATTTTGGGCCTTCACAACCATTTTTGGGATTCCTAACTTAAAAAGAGTACTTGCCAGGCCTGGAGAGATGGCTCAGCAGTTAAGGCACTTGCCTGCAAAGTCTAATGACCGGAGTTTAAATCCCCAGTACCCACATAGAGCTGGATGCACAAAGTGGCCCACGCATCTAGAGTTCACTGGCAGTGGTTGGAGGCCCTAGTGTGCCCATTCTCTTTCTCTTCTCTCTGTCTCTCTCTGCTTGCAAATAAATAAATAAATACACTTTTTAAAAAGAGTACTTATTCTCTTTTTCCAAATAGGAGGAAAAGGACAAGTTAAGGAGTCCAGGTTAAATTCAGCAAAGGACTTCTTGACAGTAATCACAGGACTGACTCATGTAGTTTAGAGACCGTTCTATCTTCCTCCCAGGCCTTATTCTGAGCTTCTCTATGTTAGGTGCAAGGATGTGCGGTTCAGACCTCTCCCAGCTCATCAATTTCCAAGTTGACCTGGGCAACTATATGGAAGTCCTTCTTTCTTCCTTCCTTTCATGTATTCCCTTCTTGAAGCACCACTTAAACAAAAAAATTGAAATGAATTTTTTACTTTGGTTAGTGTGAGGTCCTGTCTTTCTTGCTATCCCTTCAAACAAGCTCCCTGAGTCAGTGAGGATTGATTACACAGAGCAGGATGTCAGACCCAGAAGTTGGACTACTGGGCAAAGGTCCCAGGAGACAGAACTTTGGGGGTATAGGAAGTTCACCGATGGCTTCACTGGGCAAACAGGTCACAAGATCAACTGGAAGCTTTTCCCACTTACTGAGGTGGCCAGGCTTCGCCCAGCACAGAGAATCATTGCCAAGGTTGTCTTGGCGCGTCCCTTGGAGTCTGCTCTATGGGGGATGCACCAGCTCTCTTGAAACAGTAGCATCTCCTCATCAGGCATTGCTGATGACCAAGCCCCTCTCTCTCTGATTAAACTCCCTTTCAATCATTTGGTACCTCTGGCAGCTCACTTCTTGCCACAACTTGTGTTCTGGCATCAGCCTTCCCCCACGCAACAGCTGATGACATCTCTTGGCCTCCCCCAGCCATTCAGTAACGCCTCTCCCCCAACCTGCCTCCTCTGCCTGCTGTCCCAGCCTGCAGCCCTGATCTCACTTCCTCCTACCTCTCACACCATTCTGAGACCTCTTGCCCCAACCTGTGCGGGGCTCTGTCTTGGGAGCCCCTCATTCCTTGGCAGAGTCTGTTCCTTCCCATCTAGGCTCTCATTCGAACACTTGTACCTTTCCCAAGACTTTAAGGAACCAGAGGACTCTGCAGGAGCATGACTCCTATCGCCAAGGTTGCCCCCAGCTCCCCGTGGGGAGGATTTTATGCCTGGTTTGTGTGTTGTTTGTCTGTCTCAGAGTTTGCAGCCCCTGAGGCAATGGCTCTGTCTTTGCAGGCTCGGGCTCAGGAAAACCTTGGCAGCCAACAAATAATAAATAACACCCTGGTAACACCACCTGCAACTTACTAATGAGAGTCTTTCCCGTGCCTCCCCCCCCTTCTTGGAGGTTAGGAATCGGGACCCCTAATTTCTAGGCAAATGTTTTTCTTCTCTTTTTTCCTGTATAGGACAGTTGATGCTGGAGGGTGACGGGCAAGTCCTTTGTAGGGACAGGTGACTGCAGCAATGACCTTGACAAGCATAGCAAATCAAGTTGGAGTCCATTACTATGTTTCTTTTGCTTTTAGAGCTTTGGAGAGATGGAAATCTTCAAGGGGAGGGACCCAGGTCTGGGGCTCTGTGAGTTTCTTAGGGGCTCTGGACTTTCGTTTCTAGAAGCAAACCGGGGAGCTCCCATCTGGTTCCATCTCTTTCCTGAAGGGTTGCTTTCTTGTTATTGGTTAATTCCCAGGGAGTCATCTTCCTCCAAATATGTAGCTTAGGCCACAGAGTGACTCTCTTTTAGGTTGGGGATGTTCAGGTTAAAGTGCCAAACACAGTTTCCTAGAGGATGACTGTACTTGAAATGCCAGCAATTGTCACCAGGTGAATCGGTGGTACTTTGGCTTTGGGTTGTCCAGAGTAGGACATGAGTGCAACTGTGACCACTTATGTATTTTCAAAGCACTACCCAAACCTGCTATTCTAAAGCATATTTCCTGCTCTTGGTTCAACTGGTCAAAAACACATCTTCCACCAGGCAGACTCTTCAGCCTTGGGTCTGGGAGTACCAGCAGGAAAGGACAAGTGGATCTAAGCTTTTCTGAGACTGTCTTCATCCAATGGCCCTTGGGTTTACTCTGTCCATTTCTAAAGGCAGGCTTTGAGGTCTATAGCAGAAAGAACCATTCAAAATGATTTTGGATTCCCTCTAGTGTGGAATTCCCTCTAGTGGGAGGCAGGCTTGGGATGCTTTTGTATGCAGGTGAAGGTAACTTCCAGTTTGGAATTGTGAGGGTCTCAGGTAGGGCAGGAGATGGGGATGGGCTGGTGACCAAGAATCAACCTCTGATCTACCTGTTGCAGAGAGTGAACACTTTCCCTTCCCTGGCTTCATATGTAGGCTTCTCCTACAGAAAAGCCCATTTTGTGCCACAGAAGTGCTTCCTGTACAGTATTACTACTAAAACTCAAGTTTCTTAGAACTATTCCTCCCTCAGAACCTGTCTTGAATCAGAAGCATCTCCTCAGCCACTTCTCATCCCCTTTAAGAGGAGATGTTTTCCCAATGTCTGCTTCTCCCTTCCAAAATCACCTCTGCCCATGCCCACTTCCCCAAGCCTCCTGCCAGTTCTTGGGGTGTAAACAGTCCTGTCTGGTATTTGGGGGAGATGAGCTGTGTGTTGGATTAATTCTACATGATCCTGCTTGCAGGCTATGGGGGGAGGAGCTTGCCTCTTTTCCATCACCTTGGAGTCCAGACCCAGACCTGGGCCAAGGAGGCTCATTTTCCCACGTGTAGGAAGCTGAAGGCCCCCCGCCCCTGCAACATTTGGCTCCTCGGGTTCTCTGAGTCACCCCCTGACCCTGACCGTCTGTAGGAAGGGCGCAGACCCGTTGGGCCAACCTCACCTAAGAGGGCTTAATAAGCACCTGGCGGCTGAGTGCTTTGAGATGTTACAGATGAAAAGAGCTGTCAGTGGTTCTGGGTTATTACCGTCGGGGTAGTGGCGGCGGCAATTACTCTAGTTGATCAGGGCATCCAGCTCTCTCTGTCCCCCAAGGGAGCCCCTGGCTCTAGAGGGTGGCTACCTGCCTTGCTTTGCCTGCCTTGAATTCTGCTGGGGTATCAGCAAGCTTCTTTATACTGTTTGCCATCTTCCTTCTGCAGCTGGGCAGGCAGTCCTGCAGAAAGCTAGAACACTCACTTAGGGTCAAGAGGTTCTGAAGAAGTCAGGGATGGAAGTAACCACCTTTATTTGAGCTAAGTTCATGAAAGCATCATGAAACATGTCACAGCAGGGCAGTTTGTTTTTTAATGAAGCATTTTTACCTCAGTCTTGGATGGTGGGAGAGGAATATGCAGAGAAGGAAGGATTTCCGGGGTGACCTTGGGGAACATGTGCTCCCATGTAGACAGGTCCACGTGCACAGCCACACTTCCTGCTCAATTGCTCTTGCCACCGCCATCCAGGGAAAGGAGAAGTAGGTGGGCAGGAGGCCAAGGCAGGGGAAATCAAGGCCTTAAGTCCTTGACCCATCTTGTCCTTAGCACACTTGTTCAGGGAATAAACACCAAATCTGGACCATGTCCAATGAAGGAATAAAACTCTGAAATTTCTTTGGGAAGTAATTTTGTCCTGTCCTTCAGGAAAGTTACTTTTGCCTCCAAGGATAGGAAGGAAGATTTTCCTGGCATTAATATGCTTGTCTTAGCCATACTGATTATCCCTTCACTCGCTTTTAAAGCCACAAGGTGGGTCTAGCATCGTCACTACCCCAAGTCTGCAGGGCTTTGGACTTAGTTGATAGCTTTGTCTTTTGTGATTTGCTTAAAGAATAAAATTTATCCACTCCAAGTAACATGTTCATTACAATTATGGGAAGCCTAGGGAAGTTTTCTGGAAGGAAAGGATACAAATAAGGAGGTCATGATGGGTGTGGAGAGCAATCAGAAATGGGGAAGCGAGAAGGAGCGGGAGAAAAGAAAAGGCTGGGGCCGGGGAGATAGCCCAGTGAGTGAAGCACTTCCCTTGTAAGTGGGGTCACTGCCCAGATCCCCCGATGCCATGTGAAAAGCTGGAAGCCGTGGTGGTAGGGTTCTGTAATCCCAGCACATGGATGGCAAGATGCAAGACAGAGACAGGAGAATTTCTGTGAAACTCACTTAGTGAATGGAGCAGTGAACAATGAGAGGCCCAGCCTCAAGTGAAGTGGAAGATAAGGTGTGAAGAGCAGCACCCCAAAACTTTTTTCTGACCTCTACACACGTGCCATTGCACACATGCACCCATACTCACACATATGAACACACATGTATACACATCCACACACATCATATATGTGCATACATACTTCCCCCTTTACCCCCCCCCCAATGCTGACCAGTGGATTTAAAGAATTACAAGGGAGATGGCTCAGTGGCTAAATGTGCTTGCTTGCAAAGCCTGATGGCTCAGGTTTGACTCCCCAGTACCCACATAAAGCGAGACACACAAAGTGCTGCATGTGTCTGGAGTTTGTTTGCAATGGCTAGAGGCCCTAGTGTGCCCATACTCTGTGTGTGTGTGTGTCTCAAATAAATAAACAAAAATTAAAATAAAAAAGAAGCTGGCATTTCCAGAGGCCAACAAGTTATGGAGCAAAAACAAGGGGGGCCATATGGGGTTTGGGTTAGACAAAAGGAGGCACTTCCTTCCTGGGAACTCCAAGGAGGTTGAACCTGAGAAGGATTGAAGTGTAGTGTTCTTGGGAACTCTGTGCAAAGGAACAGTGGGGGTGAAGGAGGGAGCCAGTGTAGAAAGAGGGGGCTGATTAACAGTGTCTTGCCACCCTCCTCCCAGGCTGTGTCCTTCCATCCCTTACCTGTCAAGATTGTCCAATCCCGCTCTCTGAAAGAGAGTTGATGACTCAACAATGATCAATTAGGCGTTAACACATCCATCTCTTGGGCTATCTAGCCATCTTTATGGAGAACAGGATCTTAAATCTCTGCTCATCAGGACAGCCAGAGGCTTTGCCTAAACCGTGGAAAGAACTGCAGACATTTTTCATAATTATAATGACTTTTTACAGGGAGAGCCATAACTCGTGTCCATAACTCCAGTGTGAGAAGAGCCCATGGCAGATTCTGTGATGCGGGCAATGGAGCCAGCTGATGGCTGTCCGCGGGCACTCGGTGCTTGCCTACAACCAACAACTTCTGCATTCACAAGGAAAGCTAAGATGGCTTCTGTTCTGGAGTCCTGCCCCTGCAGTGAGACAGACTACAGGCTCTAGAAGCAGACAGTGAGTGACAAAAGGTCAGGAAATTTGTAAGTAGTATCAGCCTGGAGAGCCAGCTAGGGAAGGCTTCCTGGAGCTCAAAGGAGAAGGTCGTTCTTAGAGGATGTGGCTGTGGTATAGAGGTGGGGATGTTTGAGATGCCACCTTAGGAAAATTGATCCCACTATGGATCATTGAGAGTTTGTCATCTTAGTTTTCCAGTTGATTAACTGACTAATATTCCTATCAGTCTCTCCTAATGACCCCCTACAGTACACTTCAGCTTTTATAAGAATTTCATGACAACCTACAAATCAGATCCCAGATCTCCCTATGGCACCACCCTTTGAGCCAGGCTTTTTGGTCTGCTAACCTCGTAATGCTGAGCGTTCTTCCAAATTGCCCTTCAAGTGGATTTCAATGATGAGATTGTCTTTCTCATCTCTCCAATAGTTTATGCATTCCTTAACTATATCTAAGCCATTCTCATGGGCCAATAAGAGGGCACAGCATGTTGAAGTGGAAATGATCAGCAGCATAGGCTTGTTTCCCAAGCCAAGTGCTCTGCAGCCTACCTTGTCGGATTTCTTTCCTTTGGCTCACTGTATGGAGCTCATGGTTTCATGATGTTTATTTCAGTCTGCGAGTCTCTTGGCAACAGGTCCTGTGTTTGCATCTTTGTGCACCATTCCAAACGCCTCACGGAGCAATTTAGACCATGAATTCATACATGCCAATATGCTACAGATGAACAATTACCTAGATAACTTGATCTCTATGGACACCTGAAGCAGATTTGAAGAGGTTAAAAAATATATACGGTTGTTTCTGTAAGCCTCTTCTTTGGTCAAGTAGATACAATATTATGGGTCCCTGTATGTCATAGAAATTTGACTTTTGATATTCTCTTTAAAGATTCTTTGGTCAGAATGCAGAAAGGGTAAACCTATTGTGCTTCATAGATTCATTCAACAAATGACCTTCTTTTTGATAGCGACTATTCTGACAATGGATGTATAAATGACAAGGTTTCCGTCTTTTCAATATGTTCAGGTTGGTGAGAAGCCAGAGTCATAGTGGAGCTGGTAAGAGCAGCAAGAGAGGCACAGAGAGGGCACTGGGGGAAGGGTGGGCATCTAGCGCAGCAGAAGGGGAGAGTAAGGACCAAGGCCAGATACTAGAATAACCTTCTAATTTGGTTACATGTCTTCATTTGTACAGTCAAGAACAATCCTTTACTAAGTGCCAACTATGTGCTATTCTCTATGCCAGCTCAGACTTAGACACAGACAAAACTAAATCCATGCCATCAAGGAGGTTTCCGTCTGAAGTGGTTCACAGAGAAATGAATGCTTAAAATATAGCAGGGTAAGAGCTGAGATGAAGGAGTGAGAAAGGCAAAGCCTGTTGAACAGCACAGCTGCTTAGAATGTGGAAGGGAAAAGAGAGGGTGATTTCAATGACTTACCCTCTTACTCCTTTCAGGTCTGTGAATAGGTTGCTTCAAATTCCACTTCATTGTTTATTTATCATCTGGACTCTGAGCAGTTGAAGGATCCCGAATATATCAAGCTTCCCAGGTCTCTGTCTGAACACCCTTTCTAGTTCAGGAAGCAATTAGTCTGAGAAAGACAGAAGTGAGAGTGTAGGAACAGAATATATATCCTTTTAAAATAATTTAGTAACAACCTTAGGTAAGTGACCAATAATTTATAGAGTCTATTCTTTTTATAGAGATATTTCCTTGCAGCTCAACCAGCGAGCTTGCCGGGTTTAGAGGATTAATCTTTGACATAGTAAATGTGCTCAAGTTGTAATTCAGTCGCAGGGATGAAGGGAACTTAGACTTGTCTTGTATAAGGGAAAAATATTAAAAATGGCTCTGTGGAGGACCCACCACGAGGGTCCTCAGTGTCTCTCATCCTTGAGCATCGCAGGATTTTGGAACTGCCAAAGCTCTTATGGACCCTCTCATAGGATGCCATTATGTTTCAGATGAGAAGAACGAAGTGAGGGTTTGAGAGATGGTGTCAGGTTCAGGACTGGAACTGGTGACACTTGCCTCATGCTTCAGGGCTGTTACAACACACCACTCTTCCTTGCGAAGCTCCCCTTGTGCATCTCTCTGTCCCTTCCTATGACAGCCCTTCCAGACCTCCCGTCTAGGCCACATGGCTTAGCTCCTCAAACTTCTTCCCTTAGGCTCTTCCCCTCCCCAGGCTTGGAGCCTTCCCTTTCCTCTGCCCTCCACCCTCTCTTCTCCTCCAGTCAGCTTCAGATGCCCTAGTCTAGGAGGTCTCTCTGAAGCAACCATGTAGCCCAGCTGGGAGCTGATCCTGCTGCTTGTTTTTAATAAGCATCTTGAAATGATTTCTTAGATATTTACATTGAGGCTCAGAACCATAGGGGGCCCTTACATCACTAGAAGTGGACCTGGATTGGATACTCTGAGAAAGTTAAACTTACCTGTGTATTGGGGATGGGAGGGGGAGGAGAAAAGATAAGCCAGGAGTAGTGGCACATGCCTGAGGATCTGGAGTTCAGACCATCCTTAGCTACACAGCAAGGTCAAGGCCAGCCTGGGCTACATAAAACCCTATCTCAAAAATATGTAAAAGGAAAGAAAAAGAGAAAAGAAGACATTGTGATTTAGGAGTGAGTGGGAATGGTATCCTTCTTAGAGGCATGGGCCTTTGAGATGACTTCTCATGGTTATTTCAGTCCTGGGATTCTGTAACCTTGTGAACCGACTTGGATAAGCCATGGCCTTCACCTGGTGCTGTGACCAACCTTGTGGCCTATATTAAATAATAAGACTCCCACGGCAGGTAGGAGGCAGATCAGCATGCCCACTGCCTTGCTATAAGTTCTTTTAAAAAAATGGCTGGGTGGAAGGAGCGTCCTGTGTGGAATGCATTGTCAGGCGGAGCACCTGGCTGGGTGACCTTGGTTGCCGCCTGAAGGTCTCTACCTCAGGGAAGGGAGGCCCTGAGAGCCATTTTGACCCAAGTTCAAATTCTCTAGAACAAACAAGCTGATCTCTTACTCCAGGCGCAGTCACAGAGGCTCCAGTGTGCTTATTGACTCTTGCGTGTCCCTGCCCTAGAGAACAAACAAACAACTCAGCCTGACTCACCCCTCCACCAACCTTACAGCTCTACCTCTGGGTTTTGCCAAGAACATCCCTCCGACCCTATGGAAATGACAGAGCCAAAGGTTATGGGTCTGTTCATATATTCCTAGTCCTTTTATTCAGAGAATATTAATCCTCCTGGAGGTGCAAGAGACTAGCAGTGATTTCCAATTCATTTGGCTTGGGCTCTGTGCATGGCTTGAGGCAGGTCAGCTTGCTTTACTGATTCATTCATTCAACAAATACTTATTGAATGCTGAGTGCATTCTCCCCTCTCATGGGGAGGCATGCTCCTTCTTGCTGTACAGAAGGCTGAACCTTCCTCCTTTCACCAGGTATCTGAAGCCCCCTCTTCCTAGTACCTTGTCATAATCATGCCTTTTATTTCCCTTCCAACTCCTGGGAGAATTTGGTTTCTGAACTCAACCATCTCCTTTCATTTTTGGTGGGTTATTTCACCTCATGGAATACCCCATCTCTCCTTGATCCTTATGCCCATATTTTTCCATAGCTTATTCCCTCCCACTGGTCCTTCCAGGTTGTACTTAAAGGAGGACTATGTTTCCTAACTGTAACCCTCAAAGCACAGGCTACTTACACGGGCTTCTTTTTGTCCACTAATTTTTACTGACAATTTTCAAACATGGACATAATGCGTTTTGATCATAATCCCTTCTTCCTGTTACCTTCTTTTTCTCCCCACCCCCTTTCCAGTGAACCCCTTCTTTCTAACTAGAGCTTCCTCTCTTTGGATATATTTTTTTGCCCTCTTCCATCATCACTGACAGATAATGACAACTGCTTCAGGTGCCATGGCCACGAGGGGTCGGGAAGACAGAGTTCCCATGCATTCTGCCCATTCTCTAGATCTTGCATTCTTCCGTCATCTCTTCTACAATGTTCCTTGAGCCATGGAGGGCACGAGAGAGACGTCTAATTTAATGCTGGACAAACAACAGTCATGTCTTCGCAGCACTTTGACAAGTTTTTTTTTTTTCTTTATTTTTTCAAGGTAGGGTCTCGCTCTAGCCCAGGCTAACCTGGAATTCACTCTGTAGTCTCAGGGTGGCCTTGAACTCATTGCGATCCTCCTACCTCTGCCTCCTGAGTGCTGGGATTAAAGGCGTGCACCACCACGCCTGGCTGCACTTTGACAAATTTTGAGTCTCCTGGGGATTCTTGGAAAGGCATGACACCATCAGGTTGGTACAGGAAACAATGGATTAAGCAAAATCAAAACCTTAAGCTGAGAGTCTCAGAGGCTTTAACATTTTAACTCACAAAGGGGAATATAAAATGCATTTTTTTGGTAACATACTAGACAATGGAAGCCCTTGTAAAGCTTCTTATCAGCTTTTAGGATATTGGGGTTCCATGAAATTGTATTTAAGAAATGCTGATGTGTTGAAAGGAACATTGATTTAAGAGATAGGAACCTGGAATTCCATCCCCCTTTGACATTTTTGTGACTCTGACTGAGCAAATCACTTTTGAGGCCACTATTTCCTTGCTTGGAAAATCAAGGGCTAAAGTAAGTTGAGCTTCAATTCTCTTATAGTTTTGAACAAAGGCATCCACAGTGAAGCTCAAAACCCCAAGCATCAGAAATAAAATCTCAGATTGATAAAAGACATGAAAGACACACAAGTAATGGAATTAAAGCATTAAGCAAGGGGCTGGGGTAAAAGCACTTGCTGTGAATGCATAAGGAACATGAGGACCTGCGAGAACTCTGCTACAAAATAATTTCTAATTCCAGGATGTCATCTCTGGTTCTTCATTTGATCTTAGCATCTATGTAAAAAGCTGGGCATGGCTGTGAACTGTAACCGCAGCACTGAGGGGCACAGAGACAGGAGGATTACTGGGGCTTGCTAGTCAGCTAGTCTATCCCCCAACATGGCACAAGCTCCTGGGTCAGTAAGATACCCTATCTTAAGGAAGTAAGGCATGCATGTGCAACCAGGTGCATCTCCACACACACGCATATGCCACATGTGCTTGCATGTGTTCATGCACACACACACACCAACAAAACAGAGGAAAGATGCAGAAAGAAAACATGGTTCCCTGTGTCGCAAAAGGTCTTAAAAAGTTTAGTAAGGATCTTTGGAAGACAGGAAAGGAAAAAGGGTGGTCTCTGTTAATAGGTATGTCTGGGAGGGAGTGTCCCTGGTTTATGGGGAGATATGCTTGGCTGACAATTCAGAGAATGAGGGAAAGTTCTTATGGGAAGATTCTGGGAGTCCAGCAAGATGTGGCACTCTATCTGGGGCACTTTTATCTGGGAAAGTAGGTTGACACACATTTCAGCCCGGCAAGCCCCGGGGTTGCTTGCACAAGACACTTGGATATGGGGTGTCCTTGAAGATAGATGGATTCCTTATTGGGTGGCTCAAGCCTTTCGTTGCTTCTAGCATTGGGTGTGATGGGCTACAGCCTAGATTAAGTTCATGCCTCTGGGCACTGTCACTTAGAGAAGATAAGAGCAGTGAGCAGAGACGCTTATCTTTATGGCTGTTCTGCTTTGATTTATATGTGCTTATGCGAGTCTGTATGCACCTGCCTATGTGCATGAATGTGTTTTTAGATGAGTGTGCACTTGCACATAGATGGGCCACGTGACCCTGCTTTATATATAATCTGGGCTTGCTTGTATACGTATGGCTGATTATTTAAGGATGAATTTTAACTTTATGTGTGTGCATGTGTATTAAAATGGTATGTAAAAAAATAAAAAAATAAAATGGTATGTACATAATGTGTGTATATGGACAGTGGTCTGTTTTGTATACATGAGTCAGTTTTGCTTTCATAGGTATACTTTATGTACAAATGTATTTACATGTATTTATGTATTTACATGTCTGTGTCTTAGGCTATATCTGTTTGAGCTACTTATTTTTCTATTTCCTTGTCTTTATGGGTGAGATTGTTTCAACAGCTCAGTAAATATTCAGAGATTACTAAATACAGGGCATATGTCTATGTATGTAAATGAGTGTGTCTGTTTGTGAACATATATGACAAGTATATACATACATGCCAACTGTTTATGAAACGTCCGTGTGTGAGTCTCAATTTCTCAAGTAACTTATATTTAAATCTTGCATTGTATATCATCGTCAGCTCCCCGAATTATTTCCTGAAGAAAGCAGACGACAAGCCATATGATAGTTGCCTATGTATCTGCACCTAATGTGGACATGTCAGAGTGGAGTAAAACAACCTTCCCTGTTTGTTATTTATTACAATACAATCTCTCATCTCACTCTAGGCATTTCTTGCTCCTACAGAACTTGGAAAAATACTGAAAACACTCTCCACTGTAAGTTACCAACCCACTTCCCCTTCGGTCCTGTCCCTTGGGGAAGGAAGGTGGGGAGGACACAGTCACAGCTAATATTAAGCCCAGTGGTTTGAGAAGGCTTCTTTTTTATTCTGTCTCTTCCTGCCTCATGATCTCTGTTCTTCAATCCCTCGAAAGAGAGACACCCGGTTTTCTTTTTCCCAGAGAAAGGAGAAGGAGAGCAAGTGAGATCTTGCTTCAAGGGAACTGCTCTCGTTAATGGGGTTTGTCAATAATGCTCCTTCATTAAGATAGCATCTCAGCAGAGTGAGAGAGGCCTCTGCTGTTCCCGAAGAGTCATTTTTTTTCCTTTGGGGGGAGTCTGGGGGCATTAAATAAACCTGTTTTTTTTTAAAGTACCCCTGCATCAAGGAAATGTGTTATTATTGTAATTGTCTAATGCTAATTATACTTATTACTATAATAACCATTTTGTTGTAACAAATGATGTAATCCTCTTTATTTCTGTCGCCGCCAGAGGCGAGTGGTGTGTCTCTAAGGAGAGGGGGATTGGGGAGTGTTTGGCGGGAGGTGCGGTCTGGGCTCCTGGGGTGGGAGATGCAGGGAAGAAGACACCTGTGTCACTTGACCATCCTCCCTCATGGCCTCTGGAACTCCCTGTTCTAGGCCCTCTCCTGAAAGCAATCATTCAGTCAGACCCTCACTTATTTACCATTCAGTTAGCACCTGCTGTGCTCCATAAGGTAGTCAGCCCTGGCGACAAAGTAAAGCAGACCACTGTCCGGATACACATGTTATGTACATACCATTTTATAAACACACATATACAAGCAAAGCTTAGACTAGTGTCTGATGTGAGCAGTTATGATCATTTTGCTGTTATTATTAATCTTTGCCAGATGCAAAACTAGTTGAATAACTTTCCCAGTTTACCTAGAGAAACTCTTGCTCTAGTGGTGGTGAGAAGCATGTGAGCAGTTTTTTCTTTTTGTTAATGGATCCACCCACTTATTTTTTAATTTTAAAAAATGTTTTATTTATTTACAAGCAGAGAGAGAGAGAGAGAGAGAGAGAGAGAGAGAGAGAGAGAGAGAGAGAGAGAAAGAGAGAATGGGTATGCCAGGGTCTCTATTCACTACAAATGAATTCCAGATGCATGTGCCTCTTTGTGTGTCTGGCTTTACATGGGTACTGGGGAATCGAACTTGGGTCTTTAGGCTTCACAGGCAAGTGCCTTAACTTCCTGAGGCATCTCTCCAACCCTGAGCAGTTTTCTATGTCCTAGTGTAAGTGCGGTACTGAGGTGTACTGACAGAGCTATGACAATATGCATAGCAGAGGTGACTTATTCCATGTATGGAAGCCTGCAGAGCTGGGATTTTGGCAGGAACGCTTTGGAATTTGTATCATTAGAGAAGGAGAATCAGCCATTACAGGGAGAGGGAAGGAACTGCATTGACGGTCTGGAGGCATGGGAAAGCTGGTTTGTTATTAACATTCATACTAAAAAATCATAAGATAGCTCGTGTTATTCCCTGTCAGTCACTGCTCTGGCCCCTCCATATGTTGGTTCACTTCACAACAGTGCTGGCAGGCAATGATCAGGAGGTGAAGATGAAGATGAGGAAAGTCAAGATGCTGAGTGCCCACTGGCTCAGGAGCGTGGCATCGCAAAGTCAAGGGCAAATTCAAAATGAAAGAGTCAAAAGAGGGCTGGGGTGTAACTCAGAGAAAGCATTGCCTACAGGCTTTGTCGAGCTTAAGCCCCAGACCTGAAAAAAAATCTTAGATACTATAATTTTATTATTATTATTATTATTAGTCTTTTGCCAGATGCAAAATAGTTGAATAACTTTCCAATTTTGCATAGACTAAGAAATAGAGCTTAGCAAGTAGAAATATTCAGAAGTCAGGGCATGATGGCACACTCCTTTAATCCCAGCACTCGGGAGGCAGAGAGAGGTAGGAGGATCGCCATGAGTTCGAGGCCAACCTGAGACTACAGAGTATTCCAGGTCAGCCTGAGCTAGAGTGAGACCCTACCTCAAAGGAAAAAAAAGAAAGAAAAGAAATGTCCAGAAGTGCACTAACAATGGACTGAAGTGTACAACTTTCAGAGTAACACAAGTCAAATAGACCCAAGGTGGGTGGAGGGTTACAGAAGCCTAAAGAACCTTCTCAATAGCCTAGTTCTGATGGAAGCATATCAAACATTGAACCCTGATCCTGGAAAATGTGTTGTCCTTTCCATCGTACATTACCAAACTGGTCAAATATTAGGTAACAGAGAAAGCACAGAGAAGCCCTAGGCTGAAGAAATATTATAAGCAACATTCTCTGACCATACTACAATGAAACAATGATTAATAACTTTTAAAGTATGAAAACTTTCAACTGGAACTTAATTTTTTCCTCTTAAATCTTAAGTGAAATGAGAATATAATCCATAATTTCTAAAATATAGGGCTGGGGAGATTGCTCAGTGGTTAAAGGAGCTGGCTTGCAAAGCCTGCCAGCCTGGGTTCAGTTCCCCAGTAAGGCCAGATGCACAAAGTGGTACATACATCTGGAGTTCATTTGCAGTGGTAAAGGGACCTGGAGCACCAATTCATTCTCTCTTTTCAAATAAATAAATAAATACATACATACATAAATAATATATATACATACATATATATATATTTCTTTCTTTTTCTTTCTTTTTTTTTTTTTTTTACAAAAGGGCCAGAGCTTGATAACAAACAGAAACCCACTTCTGAATAGAGGCTCAATTTAGTTTTCAGCCATTCTTATAGTTAGACTTCTGGGTACACGGTAAGGGTGGATTCTCATTTGTAAGAAGATTATCAAATAGTTTGGGTCTAGAACGTAAATGGCCTTGTGAACCATTAGGGGACAAATAAAGTCTGCACTTTGGAAAGACAATTCCAGAAAACCAGGGCTGTGTGGCCAGATGGTCTACTGCCCTCTTCCCCTGCAGAGGAGCTAAGGGCATGGCTCCTGTGATGGCTAGCCCCTGTCCCACTGCTGGTTCAGTCAGCGAGCTCAGAAGCTGTCCTTGCTGGATGGCTGTGAACATGAAGTTGAATAAACTCTGGAGAGCCAAGTTTCTAAGGCCCTGCAATTGGGTTGTCTGCATGATAATATATCACTAGCATTCACTTTCTTCTCTGTTAGCAGACCCTGCAGATCCTTTCTAACTATTGGTTCGGGCCTTGTCCATTTTGCTCACCTCTATATTTTCAGTGGCTGGCAATCATGTTAATAAATCTATCATATGAATGCCACTCACTAGTCCACAGTTCAACCTTGGCCCAGGGCTCCCACAATTGAATCTTTCATTAGTAATCAAGGAGGTGATTCCTCATGCTATCAGTAACCTTCTCTCTTCTCTGTCCCATCACACGTGCGTGCACACACAGGCACACATACACACAAAGCACCTCTTGCTCTCCTGGCATCTAGCGCTCAGCCATTCACCTTAAAGGAGAGCACTGAAGACAATAGCAACAATGGCTACTTCATGCAGCCTGATCTCAGGGTTGACTTAGGCCTCACAACCACTCTGTGGGGAGAGATTGCTACTACATACCTATCTCCTTTGCCACTTCTCCCTAACTAGTGTGTTCTGACTCTCTGCTGTGAACAGTCAGAGTTATTTCCTAAATAGGAAACTGACATTTGTTTAAAACAGTTGTATTAACCAGAAGGATAACAAGGGGGAATCCCAAGTGGCCAATTTTTTTGACATATCTTTGCGTGTAAAACTGAGCCCAAGCAGTGTCTCCTCCGATCACTACAGCTTCTGACCATGCCAGTGGTTGATGGTCGCTGATGAAAGGTCTTCTATCCAGTTCCACTTAGGACAACAGTTGAATTAGACCAAGGTATTTAGGGGAAAGTTCCCCAGCCTCAGGGCTTCTGGTGTATGAGTCTATTGATTAACATGCCTCTGGAATTCCCAAGTGCAGATGTCTGGAATTCTTGTGGGCACCTTCCAAATGCTGAGTTAATAAGAGCAGGTAGAAAGGTGCAGGAGAGCAAAGTTTTGGAGTAGAACAATAAATTTATTAACAAGTGTTTTTAAGATCTTGATATTAAAATGCAATGATTTTATCCTAACCCCAGGTCTCAGAAGAACTTGTGTTCTCATTCAATGTCTTTTAATCACAATGCTTTCTCTTAGACTTCCTAGCAAGGCATATTTATGAGAGTTAGGTCCTAAGATACTTTTGAAGGCAAAGATATATTTGAGGAAGATTAAAAATGGCACATGAAAACCCAAAATAAATTGCTTTCAATATTCTTTCTATTTGACAAGAGTCACAGCTCTCTTGTCTTAGCCCAGATAACCGGGAGTTGATGGTAGCCATTTAGATGGGAAGCAGAAGCTCTAAGGTCCCTTCTCTCCTGGAGATAACTTGCTTCCATTCCAGTCAGGCAGGCCTCCAGGGTTCCCATGAAGTAGCTATGACCCCAGGGCAATGCTATCTCTCAGATAGCTTGGGTTTTCTCCTTAGGAAAACCTTAGGCCTTTCAACTCTTGGGGAGATGGAACTTCTGGGAGGAAGTGCTCTAGGGTTTCTCTTAATCTTTCCATTTTTTCAATCCTCATGGCTTCATAAAACTCAGAACAGTGTATTACCAGTTAGTTTACAGCAAGCCATTTGAGTATTTAACCTTTGGGCCCTTCCTCTCTTCTCCAAGGAAAATTAGCACAAAACAAAACATCAGATTTTTAATTCACTCAATAAACTTTATTTTGTTTTGAGATGGTCTTACTCTGTGGCCATGGATAGACTGGTACTCGGTGTGTATCTATTGTGAATATCGCATTGGGGTTCCTATGGAGTATAATGAGAGATGACCCGTTGTCTTCAAGACAGGGAGAATGCCACGGGAAGACGGAGGCAAAGATCTGAGTGTTACATATCTGAAAGTTGAGAAATGCCCCAGGCTGAAGCAACACATCAGCCACAGGGAGAGGGGATAGAATATTGTCCCTTGCAGCCCTTGGAAGGAGATAGCCTTGCTTTGATCTTGGACTTCTAGTTTCTGGAACCGAGAAGGACTATATTTCTGCCATTACAACCATGTGGTTTGTGGTACTTTGTTATAGCAGCCCTTGAAAACTAATAAAGATGCTAACTATATAAAAACAAAAACAACAGAGTAATAACTTATGAAGTGGAATAGGTTCCATGAAGGAGGTATAGTTGAGGGGTGCTCAAAAAAGAGGGTACAAGTTAAATAATGTGCAAAAATGGATTAAAAACTATCCTGTAATTACTTAGTGGATATAAAACTTTAACTTTCTCAAACAAGGAAAGGAGAATAGGATTGGGAATCAGGAGGTTGGCCCTAGGCCAGGAGTTGACAAATTATAGCTCAAGCCTGTCTGGGTACAAACCTCAAGCTAAGACTGGTTTTAACATTTTTAAAGGGTTGTACTAACAACCCTTGTATTGACCACAAGAGGCCTCTAACCACATGCAGCTTGCAAAGCCTGAAATATGTACTGTTTTGGTTTTTTGCAGGAAAGTTCTGCCAACCCCTGATCTAGATCAAATTTTGTCGTATCTGTGTGACTAGGGGCATGCCAGGCTACAAGGCTGGACTTTGTCCTGGGAATATGGGGTCAGCAAGGGATATGCTGGTGGATCTGATTGAAGTAGGAGGATGGACTGACATGAACAGGAAGTAGAAATATTTTGGATGCTACATGAGCACCAAGCAGGGAATCACTAGCACACATTCAAGAAAGGAGAGGGAATGACACTCTTGGTGATGCGTGTAGCTGTAATCCCAGCACTTGGAAGGCTGAAGTAGGAGCATCAAGAAAGAGTAAAAGGCCAACCTGGAGCATATCTCAAAAACAACAACAAAAAAAGGGAGATCCAAGATGGAAACTTAGAGGCTGGAGAGATGGCTCAGTGGTGAAAGTGCTTGCCTGCAAAGCCTAAGCACCCAGATTCAGTTCCCCAGCACCCACATAAAGCCAGATGCACAAAGTGGTGCTCGCATCTGGAGTTTGCTTGCAGTGGCTGGAGGCCCTGATGCATCCATTCCCTGTCTTTCTTCTATCTCTCTCTGCTTGCAAATAAATAAATAATATTTTTTTAAAAAGATAGAAACTTAGGTACTTTACATGGGCGATCGCATAACAGACTAGAAGTTTGGGAGTCATCTGAGAGGTAGAAGAAGAAACAATTCTTTTTTTTGGGGGGCCACAAATGGAATAGGCTGTCAATGTTAAGTGACAAGAGAGATACAGTGGTGTGACAAAAGAAAGCCACTGTGTTCATCAGCAGTAACCTTAGGGCAGCAGTCTCCCTGCATGGCTGGATGGTGCAGGGGGCAGGGGAGTGCCTTCTGGGTGGTGGTGGCAGAAGCAGACACGGGCTGTTTTGCGTCCCATGAAGAGGGGTATGGGTGTCCTGTTGCCATAAATTCAGGTCTAAATTCTATGGTCATCTGAAAGTATTTTGGTCTTCCCTGTAGCTTTACAATTTGGAACTCCATTATCAAACCTGAGCTTTCCCTCTACATGACCTTCCCAGCGATTGACTGTGACCAGACTTCCGGTCTTTGATTTCCCAGTTTGGAACCATCTGTGCCAATGAGACAAATCTATTGCTCATCTCCTTGCAAGCCTTGTTTTCCTTCTCTCCGGAACCTTCTTTACTCAGACCATTTGCCTTGCTTCAAGGTTTAAGAGGTGCTCGCTTCAAAGGTTAACAGATTTAGCATATAAAAATACAGCTTTAAAGTCAATTTTCAGATAAACAACAAATAGTTTTTAGTGTATGTCTCATGCAATATTTAGCCATGGACATCTTGTATATTCCCTGGCAATTCTAAAAAGAGCAATTCCCTGCTCTTTATCCATTTGTATCTCTTCCTTCAGAACTCGTGTCAAAGCTCACCCCTGCTTTTACCTTACCCTTCACAGTGACTCAATACAAAGAGCTCAGCCTTGTGACTTCAAACCTGGATTCCAGCCCCAGCCCTCTATGTGTTCATGACTGTGATTAAATCTTTTAGTTTCTCCAAATCCATAAATTACCTTTCGAGGCTCTTGTAAGGATTAGATGAAATGATGTTTGGTTTGCTTGCTCACAACGTGCATATTTTTCAAGGCTCCCCTACCCAGCCCATGATGTCCTTACTGGAGGGCCCTCTGCTCCCACCTTCACCTGCCCTTCCTTCGTTTGTACTGCTGTTGAGGTTTCAGTCAGGGTCAGAGCCATGGGCATTGAGTCTTGTTTTTCTCACCAACCAGGATGATCTAGCCTGATCATCTCTTGCAGCCTCTAAGGATGGTACACAGGTCTCTAGATGGATCAGGAGATTCCTTAGGGGCCTCAAGGGCAAGCTCACATTCTCTCACACTGCGGTGCTATCTTTGCAAAGGTTTTCTGAGCCCTTTGGATGAGGGAGGGCGAATAGGGGTTCAGAGTAATCATTACTAATGTTCTTCCCTGTGACTCAGACTAATCATAAATACTGAGGTTCATCGCCCAGAACTGTAAGGAAGGAATACAGGTAGAAGGCTGAAGCCTTCCGTGGTTTTTCTTTCCACTCTCCAATTCCCAGCCGGAGGACAGAATTTCATTTGCCCAGTTTGGCTTCTGTCCTTGCCCCAGTGACAGGTGGGTGGGAGAATCTGATGCCCGCTTCCTTTGCCTGAAGCTTTCTCCCAACCTTTGTTGTAATGCCTAACCACCACGTTCTCTCTCCCAGCTGCCAGGGATGTGGCTAAGTAGCTAGGTTTATCTAGATCACCCTGCCTGATTTTTATCTCAAGCCCTACACCTGACCAAACTCAGTAATCGAAGGTGGTTTTCCCCCTTCCCTCCCGTGGTCCCCTGGAGCTTATTTCACTGGAAGGCAACGCAGGTTGATGTATTTTTAAATGGCTTTGATTTTATCACCTTGCTTAATGATTTGGCACGTTATTTATTAGATGGGGAGCTTCCCAGAGGGGCCTGGCCTATTAACGTATAAATAATGTGGCAAATAGTTCAATAGAGCTGTAAAAAAAGTGATTTAGAAATAAATTGACCTCTGTTTGTTACATGTAAACGAAGGCCCAGGATCAGAATGTATTTTGTGCCCTTAAGCTGGGACCGGTGAGTGGGGGTGGGATGAGCAGGGGGTGGTGCAGACTTGGGGGCTGATCACTTTTCCCTGCTGTGGTTGAGGGTGTGGCAGGTGTGATGCAGGCTGCATGGGATTTGTGTGAATGGTCCCTACCTATGTTCTGGGCCAGCCATGTGGTTGGTAATTCCTTCAGGGCACAAACCTCTGATTTTGTCATCATTGCGAAGATAATGTTCAGCACAGATATGTGGTCATGATAGCTTGGATGACTGAGGAGAAACAGGAGCACTCTTTAAAAAATATATTTATTTATTTGAAGGAGAGAGAGTGGGCATGTCAGGACCTCCAGCCACTGCAAATGAACTCCAGATGCATGTGCCACTTTGTGCATCTTGGCTTTACATGGTACTGGGGAATCAAACCTGGGTTGTTTGGCTTTGCAGGCAAGCGCCTTAACTGCTGAGCCATCTCTCCAGCCCAGGAGCAATCTTGAGTACACTTAGATCATTTTGTGAATTCCCTTCGGTGGGGCTGCTGTACCATTCGTAACACATAGTAGGCAATCTGTAAATGTTTGTTATAAATATTGAATTCATACTCACATATCTTTCATGAATAGTAGAGGGGACAGAATAGAACAGAAAGTTTCTAAACTACTAATACATAAGTAGTGGATATTATAGCTAATATTTATTTGTGAGCTTAGTAACATACTAAGACATTTGTTATATACTTTACATTTGTAGCCTAATTAAATCTTTTATATGTTTAGATTTGGATGTGAAATACATATAAGAGCACACAGAAATGTGTGTGCATTGTAACAAAAATGAGGCAAGTAGAAATGCTCATGTAGGGCTGGGAAGATGGCTCAGCCATTAAAAGTGCTTGCCTGCAAAGCCTAAGGACCTGGGTTCAATTCCCCAGTACCCACATAAAGCCAGATGCATAAAGTGGCTCATGTTTGGAGTTCACTTGCTGTGGCAAGAGGCCCTGGTGTGCCCATTCTTTCTCTCTCTCTCTGTGTCAAATAAATAAAAAAATATTTTTTAAAATAAATGCTCATTAACCACCACTCTGATAAAAATAAATAAACAATTTTATAGCTCCCAGAATACCTTATGTGTCCCTTTCTGAACACAATCTCTTTCTTTTCGCAAGGTAACAATCTTGTCCTCTGTAAATAATACTTTTCTGGCTTTTCTTTGTGGCTTTAATACCTTGCACAATATGGTTTTGTCTGTTTTTTAAAAATTTTACACAAATTTACTTGAACTATCTTCTCCTGTGCCTTGCAGTTTTTATCCAACATTTTCTTTGTGAGATTCATGCGTGTCACTGTGTGCAACTGTGATACGGGCATTCTCATTGCTGTACACCTTTACCATGTGAATACACCGTTGCTTGTCCACTCTGCTGGAGCTCAGGTCTTGGCTCCCATGTACTCATGTTTTGTAGAGTACACACCTAGTAGTGGAGCTTCTCCATCGTAGTGTGTTCATGAACATCCATGCTTACTCTGTAATTGCCCTCCACACTGGCTTTCACAGTAGATGTATCACTTTCATTCTGGCCAAAATGTCTGAGCATTCCTGTTATACCATTTTTACCAACTGGTGGTATTATCAGAATTTTCTTATTTAATCCTTATAATATTATATCATACTGGAATTACTATTATTATTCCCATTTTTCAGATGATTTTACTGAGCCCCAGGATATTTCGTTTCCAACAAATTCTTTAGCATTCTGTAACATACTCAAGAGCCAGTGCTGGGATTTTAGCACGACTCTGTGATTCTATCTTTCATTCTTGATACTTCCGCTTTGTCTTGATAGTGAATACTTGACAGATTTGATGTCAGATATGTCAGAAGATTTTAAGTACATTTCATGTTGTTAAATATTAAAAGTTTTTGTCACATATTCAATAGAGTGTTTCTCTTTGTGCTTATGTCAACTTGTGTAGTGGGCTGGTGGCTCGATTTCTGCTGGGGATAGAAAACCACTTAAGGATTTAATATTTGTTGGAGAGTACAGAGTACCTAACATAGAGTTGACTATAAGTATCCTAAAGAAGCTTCTGGGATGCTCTATCGTACCCTCTTTATAAGCAGGCGAATGTTCTATACACAATCCCAGGGGAAGAGACTCCACCCAGGAGCCAGAAAGTCCTTTTTTCAGGCTACTTTAATTCCTGCTACTGTTTTAACTCATTCCCTCTAGTTCATTCTTCCAAAGGCAACCCTTAATATATGATCAAAGGCCCCCTTTCTGGTTTCAGGGTATCTTGTTGGTTGGGCAGAGTTTCCAATAGAGTCAGGGCTTTAGGGTGTCTTTCATCCCAAGAGCTCAAAGCCTCCCACGGACATTAACCCATTAATCACCAAGCTGCTCTGTGAAGTTGAGAGCTAGTCAGTGGGAGCCTCCCCCGCTTCCCAGGTAGAGAAACTGAGTCTATGACTTGTCCAGAACTGCCCATGGAGTCAGGGTGGAGCCAGGCAAGGAACCTAGGTGTCCAGGGCGATCATCTCCTCTATTGCCAGTGATTCCTGCACAGTCAGCAGAAAAAGAAAAATCATCAAGGAATAGTGAAAGTTGAGCTGGTGGTTCAACTAGCAGGATTTTTTTTTGGATTGCTGAGGAAAATGGCCTTGCCCTGGGATATATGCTTTCCTCAAAACCAAGGCCAGGCTTGTGCACTTTGAGACCTTCAATTTCTAAGCTGTGCTTGGTACATTGAAGACCCTTAGTAACCATTTGATGAATGAATGTGTGAGTGATCAATGACTAAATGTCAAGTTGCTCAAATTTGTCTTACTAATCCTGGTGTCCTCCTCAGCCCCAACTTTTCTTTCTAACACCAACACCTTTGGAATGGTCATGGAAAGAAGAAATTGAGCTTTCATTGAGCTTCTCTAAGTGATGGAGCAGAGAGAAGAGATGCCTCAGGTGGACAAAGTCAGGAAGGATCTCCAGAGAACTAGGGAGCTCTGCAAATGAAACGAAAGTTTAAGCTTGTTTTAGGAATTTTTAAAATTCTCTTTGCATGTGTGTGTGATGTATGTGTATTGTACATGTGTGCTTGTGTGTGTGAATGTGGGCATGCATGTGTCATGTGGAGATCAGAGGAAAACCCCAGCATCAGTCTTAACCTTCCTTCTTATTTCAAGACAAGATCTCATGTTCACTGCTGTCACCATCAGGCTGGCTGGCCCATGAGCCTCCAGGATTCTCGCGTCTCCACCTCCCATTTTGTTGCAGGAGGGCTGAGATTACAGATGCACTACTTTATTCAGCTTTCCAAACTCAGGCCAGCATACTTGCACAGCAAGTGCTTTTACCCATTGAGCCATTTTCTCAGCCATATTTTAGGAATTCTATGAGTTTCTGTCCCTCACCCTGAATTATTCCTCAGAGACAAGACACTTGGCCAGTTATAGCCTTCATTCTTTCCACTGCAGCCCAGCAGGGCTCTGGGCCACGTAACCAGATAAGAATGTGAATTTTATTTCTCCAGGTATCCATCATCTTGGTAACATTCTCAGTGGGTTGAGTGAACATCATTTTAAAGTGCTCTCGGTGTGCTCATGGACCCCACAGTTAAAGACCTGTTGTGGGGTAGAGGAAATCCCTGAGGCCATGGCTTAGCCATCCCTGCATTTCAGAGAAGATGCTTAACTCAGTTACGAGGTGAGTTGGAAGATGACCTTGTTGGGAATGTGTGTGTGCATGTGAGACTCATTGTACATGTCGCTGTGTAGGACTGTGTGTACAGATGCCAGTGTGCTTAGCTGTTCCATGGGAAGGTCTTCATGAGCGCATGCACCCGAAGTAGAGACCCACGTTGTGGAGGTTCCTTTGTCTGCTGAAGGCATGGAACAACATTTCTTCAGTCGCAGACCCTCCTCCCTCACTTGATGCTACATGGAAGCTCTAAGAATCTTGAGGATGGGAACATTCACTCCCCGCTCTTCTCCTAGCTTGTCTTTATTTCAGCCACCCATCTGATCCCATCTCCATCCCTAGGAGGGTTCCCTGCTGCCTGCGTTTATCTCCCTGTTTTATGATGTCATTTAATTAGCTCGCACACGGTGGTTTTATGGGACAAACAAGGCCTTGTTTGCCTTATAACTGGGTTTCATGGCTCTGTGGGGACAGGTCAGGAAATCTCAACCCAGTCATGTTTGGAGTTAGGAATTTTGGATCTTTAGGAACTTGGAACGTTTGGGAATGGACTGATAAAGAGCTCTCTTTTGGACAAACTGGGAATCTACTTCTTTAGTTCCACACCCACAGTCTATAAATAACCCTCCTGGGGATGTAGGAAGGCTGTGCCAAGCCTCTGAGGGGGATACCATTTCTCTACTGCTCATGAGGTTGTCACACTACCTTAGCCCATAGGCAGGCCCGCCTCTCAGAGTAGGTGGGAAACCTTACAATCTCAACTTTAGGGCATGAGATACCCATATCGGAGGATACATGTTAAAATAGAGCTTGTGGGTAAAGTGGGGACAATCATATTCCTTTGACCAAAGGATTAGAGGATTACATGGCACATCTGTGTGTTGGACCAAACTGGGTTTGTCCAGGTGCCAGTTATCATTTAGGAACCCTTTAAGCACATTTTCAGGGGAGTGGGTTGTTTGTTCCACACCCTCATTCCTTGGCTAGGTCAGGAAGTTCTGGGAAGGTATGAGTGAACCATCCAGAACCATCCTTGAAAAATGAGTTTCACCTGAATTCTGCCCTCTGTTGCCACATGTGACAACCTTTGCCACCAAAGCATTCCTTCTTTACTTGTCCTCAAAGTCACTGGTAGGCCTATACACACACACACACACACACACACACGGATTGTCTGTAAGCTATTTCTTGGTAAATGTATGATTCTTTTCTCAGTTCGAGACAATGCATTTCTTTGACTTGTCTGTGTGCAACCAAGGAGATGAATGTGAAATATGAATTTAGACAAGGAAGGGCTATAGAAACCAGGAGAAATCTCTGCTGCTTTTGCCTCCCTCTGCCTTCCTCTGATCCTCTTCTCCCTCCCTTACAGTGAGACTGTAAGCCTTTGGCCCTTGGTCTTGCCTTCCCTCTCTGCTCTGCTCTGCTCTCCCACATCATGCTGGCTCCCCATCATTCTTATCTTCCTATGGTCAACACTTTTTTGGGGGCGTCCTCCTGGAATTAATCCATCCAGTTTCTTCCAAATCATGGGATAAAAATGTGTGTGAAAGATGGCCTGGAAAGGATAGGAAAGGGTGAGTGATGCCTAAAGAGATGAGAAAGGCAACTGAGGCAGGTTACTGTCTCTGTGTTAGTTACCTTTGTATCTGATTTACTTTGGCTCACAGTTTCAGAGGGATTTCATCAAGACGGAGAAGGCACAGTGGAGGTGTCACAGTCAGTCACATACTACTGGCGCTCCTCACATCATGGTGGCCAAAAGGAAGTAGAGCGCTAGACCAGAGCCAGACTCAAGCTTTTACCTTGCACCAAGTTAGATTCAATGTCCCAAAGGTTCCATAACTCTCAAAATAGTACAACCAGCTGGGAACCAAGTGCTCTAACATCTAAGGATATGGGGGACATTTCATATTCAAACTATAGCAATTTGGGATTGGGAAGAATGTTAGAGAGCAGAGACTAGGGAAGGAGCATCCTAAATGGTAATCTAATTAAGAAGCAATAATAGAATATTTTAATCATAGGGACTTATTTGCATAAATTAGCATGTTGTAACATTGAAATGAGATAGTTTAAACATCGGCTTCTCTTCTGGAATGATCTGAAACGGTGCAGCTCTCTGCCTGAGGGCAGTCAGACTAAATTTTTTTCAGAGACAAGGAGAAAACTCATCTCTCAGATGCCTCTGTCCCCAGAAGCTCCTGGGCAGGCAGGATGTCATCAGAAAACTGAGACCAAATTGTTCCTGCCACTACCTGCAGAACCTTACAAGACTATCGAAGCACACAGTGCCTTGAGTGTCCCCTCCTCCCTGAGAGCTTGTGACAGCACATCTCACTTGAAAAACCATTAGCCTCGGAAAGTGTTTGGACTGGCCCTGACACGCCTTTTCCTCCTGTCCTATCTCCGGGTGACTTCAGAGGAGATGAGGGTGGTGTTCAGTAGATGCTCCAGCTTCCCCCTTCTCTTGCACTGAATTGCCAATATATTTTCTCTGACAGTTTGCACAGATAGTTAAGATACCGTGTAATTACAGTTGCATTTGAAAGCCAAACATGATTTATATCTGACAAGCTCAGTCATCTTTGGGATGACTTGGCATGTGTGAGTATGTATGTGTGTATGTTTGTGTATATGTGTGCATGTGATATGTGGATGTATAGGTTGGTTTTATCTTTCTGTAGGAGCAGAGTGGGTAGCAAGCCCTATGCTTGCCTCCCACTCAGCTACGTTTCTTTACTGAATTGGGCTGGTTGATGGCTCAGTGGCTAAGAGTGCTTGCAGCTTCAGCATGAGGGCCTCTGGGTCCAGTGTGACTCCCATATAAAATGCTGGATGTGGGCACACCTGACTGTAACCTCAGTCCATGAGGGTTGGAGAGTGATCGTGGAGAATTGCTGGGACTTGCTGATGAGTGTGGGAGAGATCCTGTCTCAAGGAAATGGGCAGATGGGAGCTCAGAGAAGGACAGCCAATGCTCTCCTCTGGTCTCCATATGCATACACACGGAGAGCATGCATCTGCCCAATACATACCCCACACACCCAAAGACACATTGACTTGTGCAAAGCATTGGCAGGGGTCAGAGTCCTTTGCCCTTAGAAGGCTCTCCATGTGCTGATGAGGATGGGAGACACTGCACAGTGACACACATGATAGATGTCATGGGACACGGTCAGGGATCTGGGCCAGGCTTAGTGAGAGGCTTATCACTAGAAGCTTCCTGCAGAAGGTCTCCTGGGAGTGTTTGTGAAGAGCTTTAGAGTCAGTGAGGAAGGAAGGAAGAGTGTTTCTGAGAGAGAGAGAGAGAGAGAGAGAGAGAGAGAGAGAGAGAGAGAGAAGGAGAGAGAGAGAGATCGTGAAGGAAGGAGGCATGAACATGACAGGAAACTAGCTATTCAGCCCAGCTGAAGCAATGTATCTCTATGAAGAAGTCAGAGGAAGGTGGGACAGGGAGCAGAGGGATGGCTGAAGGTCCAGAGTGGTGTCTGTCAAACCATTGAGGTAGTGCATTGAGGTGGTCCAAACACCAGGACCCAAGGGAGGCAGGGCTTCCCATTGGCTGCAAGGGATTCGGCATAAGAGGAAGGCACCAGGAAGAGGCTGGGCATCCAGAAGAGGGGAGCGTGTGCCAAGCCCAAGAGGCCACACTAGTGCCTGTTTGGCAGCTGCTGCTGAGCTTGGACAGTGGAGAAAGCAACTGGGTCTTTTCTAGTTCCCTTATAATTCCAGGAGGAGAGCTTAAGGTTGGATAAAAGACTGGATTATATAATTTCCCATCATTTTTTGTGCCCTAAAGTGAGTTTGAGCTGTGGGGAGGGCTGCTGGCCGCAAGGCATGGAGATACACAGTGATAGCGCTCACCTTTCGCCCCTGGGTAGGAGGGGCGTGGGGGGTGTTGGTGTGCTTAAGTTTGGCTCTGGGCGTCACTGGCTCAGGCTTCTGTCAGTACAGACCTGCACCCCAGCCCCGCCCCAACTGTTGATTATACCCCTTGGGATGCATCATTGCTAGGAAAGCAGATGTGCCAGATGTGACATGTTTGAAAGGAAAAAAAAAAAGCTCTTACCTCGGAGCCTTGGGGAGAGCTGCTAATCACCGTCTTGTGGCTGCTCATGGGATGGGTAGGGCTAAGGTTGGGTCCATGCCAGTTTTGCACCCTTCCAGCTCCTCTGCAGGTGACCACCAGCACTTAAGGAGCCAGATGTGGGTGAAGGGGAATGAGGAGAGAAGGAAGAGAAACTGAGTCCTCCATTAGATGAAGAAAATTTGAGTACACAGTAGTGGGCAGGCTGCCAACTGGCTCATTTCATTAGGTTGGTCTCCATATGTAAAGAGGTGTTGGGGTGTATGTGCCCAAGTGTGTGTATGCATGTGTGTTCTCAGTGGGTTTCTAGGAAATCAACCCAATGAGTTTACCTCTCTTTATCGACCACCTCCCCCTGGAAGATCCCCATGGCTTCCCGGGAAGCCTCCTGCCCCATACTTCCTTGATGCCCTGCAGTTGCTCCCAGCTTATTTTATCCCTCAGAAACAGAGCTCAAAACTTTCTGTGTGTCTATGTGTCCTTTGCCTGAGGGATTCCTACTGACTCTTGCTGACAGATGTCTCAGTCTGGGAATCCCCAGCATGCTTTGCTCGGTACTTTTCTACCAAGAACCTGCCTGAGGTACCCAGATGCCATGGTCTTAGTTCTTCAGCTACTTCCCATCCTTCTCCAGAGCTGGTGGGATAGAACCATTCCTTAGATAAGACCAGGAGTGGGCTAGGGGAAAACATCTAAGAATGACTCTTGGATGTACTAGAAACTTCCAAGACTGAGGTCAAGGTAAAGTCACAATACTGCACAATGCCTGGGGGATGGATGGAATGGTTTTTTAGTCTCTCCGGTCCTTAGAAATGTAGTTCATTAAAAAAAAAACAACAACAATCTCTGCTTAGATTCCTAGGAGGTGATTCTTGATTACATTTTTTTGTGTGTGGAAGTGTTGACATTTCCTGCTCTTTAAACGAGATTCTTTCTCTTCTGATCTAATCCCAAGGAAAGTGGACTTATGACCAAAACCTCTCAAAAGCTAATGCTAGGACTTTAATGCCTATAAATCAATAGAGTTCTATTGTCTCTGCTTGCTAAAAGCCCACTAAGCCAAATCCCAAAGTAGCTCTCTCCCTAAAGCTGTCCTTAATTCTGATCCTGAAATTAAATCTAACTCAATCTCAAATCCAGCCTTTCCCTCCCCCACTCCCCATGCCTAGAATGATTTGGGGGGGTAGGAGGAGTAGGGAGGAGAGGGCAAGATGAGCAATGCCTGTGGGGAAAAGGAGGAGGTGGAGGAGGCGCAGCCAGAGCGACCTGGAGGAGCCAGTGTGGTATCTGGAAGCCCCAGGCATGATCCTGGTACTCGCCAAGCCATGAGTCACAACATCGTTCTCCATGGCATTTTGTTGGGGGTGTGTCTGGGCTGGCAGCTGCTAAACAGGCTGCTTGAGTGGAAGGTGCTCCCCTTCAACCCTCTCCCCCATTTGGAGAGAAGGGAGAAAGTCTTCTTTCCTGAAGGTCCTTCGTTCCTTTGTTCTTCTAGATTCACAAGCAAGAGAATGTACTCGGTGCTTAGAAATGATCATTAGTTGCAAATAATTTATGGAGAGACTAAATCCGAACTTCCAAATATGAGCGGTCACCTTGTCCAGCCCCCTGAGCGTCATCCCCCTCAGGGACGCCGGGTTGCCCCATTCTGCCTGGGCCCTCTCATGACAGGGCCCACGCGCTACCCCAACCCCTCCCACTGTAGTCATTGCCCAAATCCAGATAGGCGTCCACTGCGGCTGGATAGAGATCTTTATGGGGGAAACTTGTGCTTGTGGATGAGCCAGCAGCTGGAAACATCTGGAGCACCTGATGTCTAACCCTGGCTCACATCAGTCATGATGCGTCACCTTTCTATCTACAACATGGGACCAGGCCTGACCTTCCTCCTGGGGGTAGGGAGCAGGGCTCTGATGACTGCTTCCTGATTGTGGGGGGTGATTAGGGTTATTATTGTTTATTTCTGGCAAAAGCAGACAACCATCAGCCTGACTCCAAACCGTGTAGTTTAGCACAGTCCTCAGGGCTCGTGGACACTGGGCTCCTTCTCAGTCCTGGGCTTGCATCTGCCAATTCTGCACTAGATGGAAGGACTTGGGGAAGGAGGGTACCAGTGCCCTTCTTTCCTCCAGACCTCATTTACCCCAGTTCCAGATTTAGCTACTGTCCCCGCATTCTCTGCCAGGTTTGGAAACTAAAGGTCCTCTAAGCCACTGTGGTGGTGACAGTCTCGAAACTTCGGAAACATCATGTTACGAGAGCCTTCACTGTACAGTCTTTGAATGACATAATAGTCACCTCCACTGAGCTTTTCCTCTAAACCCCCAGGTGCCCCTGCTCGCAAATGCCAGTGTTTCAGATTGTTAAGAATCTTAAAGCTACAGTTTGACTTAGAAAAATAGCCAAAATATAAAAGTCTAAATATTAAGTTAAAAAAGAGTTAGGTGGGGGCTGGAGCAATGGCTCGGAGCTTAAAGGCACTTGCTGGCCAAGCCTGATAGCCTTGGTTCGATTCCCCATTGCCCATGTGAAGCTGGATGCACAAAGTGGCACATGCATCTGGAGTTCATTTGCAGTGGCTGGAGGCCCTGGTGTGCCTATCTATACTCTTTCTCTCTCTGCCAATTTCTATCTCTCTCTTTTATAATAAAATATAATACATTTCTTCTTCTTTTTTTTTTTTTTGATTTTTTTGAGTTAAGGTCTCATTCTAGCCCAGGCTGACCTGGAATTCACTCTGTAGTCTCAGGCTGGCCTCAAACTCAATACAATCCTCCTACCTCGGCCTCCCAAGTGCTGGGATTAAAGACATGTGCCACCACACCCAGCTAAAAATAAAAAATATTTTTTATAAAGAGTTGGGTATCAAAACCCCTTCCAGTGCTCCGTGTGGTCCCCTCATACCAAAACATTTCATAGCAATGCCTAACACTGAACAGTTGCAACATGTTTTGTTTATGTGCTTGGGATTCTCCCTCTCATATCAGATGGGGAAATGGGGGGTGCAAAGTAGGACCTTCCACACTTCTCTTCAAGGTTATAAAACTATTCTATGGCAGAGTTGTTAATGAATGACATTCAGGGATTGTTGCAAGGAAGCTAAAGACCTTTCTATGGCCAGAAAGAAGAATCGAAAGTCTGCCTCACAGACACATTCCTACCTCACAGGGATGGGCTAATATGTTCTTGGCCTGGGACCCAAAATAAATGAGGTATAAGATATAAAATCTAGGCTAAGAAACTACTGAGTGAACTGAGAAAGAAGTGCCATCATCTACTGGCTGACAATATTTTATCACTGAAATTCTAAACATCCCATGCAGTCTGACTTGGAAGAAATCTCCACTGGTCTGTTGCTAGGTCACACTGTCAACCTGTGCCAGATGCCCAGTTCTCTCTTGCTGTTGTTTCATTAGTTCTGTGTTAGGAGGAGATATTATACACACATACATGTGTATTTGTAATACATGTACTACAGATATACATACACATATCCAAATGAGGAGGTAAGGGGAAGGAGGGAGATGAGTGAGATTTGGAAGTCTGGAAGCTTCTAGTATAATTTCCATTCGTGAGTTTATAAGCAGACATTCACAATTTTCTTTTTTT
>PVHP010006522.1:0-60459 GCA_004024765.1 Zapus hudsonius | reverse complement strand
AACTTCCCCTAGAACTGTAGCTTCAAGAAATCATTTTAATAAAAAGAAAAAAAAAATCAGCTGAGCATGATGGTGCACACCTGTAGTCCCAGTGCTATAGCAACGAAGATAAAAAGATCATTGGCCTTGGGATTGCTGGCCAGCCAGTCTAGCCTATTTAGGTAAGCTTCAGGTCAATAAGAGACCCTGTCTCAAAAAAAAATGGTGCCCAAGAATGACACCCAAGGTTGTCACATGTATACACACCTGAATACATATTCATGACCCTCCAAAAAAAACAGGTGCAGAGCTGTTGGGCCTGGTGGTACATGCCTATCAACCTAGCTACTAAAGAGGCATAGGTATGAAGATTTCAACTCCTAGACCTGTTTGGGATACAGAGAGAGTTCAAGGCTAGTCTGGGCATTTCTGTGAGAATCTATCTCAAAATAAAATAAGCTGGGGATGAAGTTTAGGAATATATGTGAGATGCTGAGTTTAATCCCTAGTACTAAATAAATGACTAAATTTTAAAGGTGCAAAAATGCATAATGACCCTTTATGACATTTATTGCCCCTTTCCCCAACATAGGCTGCAGTCATAGGGCCAGTTTTCCCTGACCCTGACCAATCCTCAGCAGGAGGGGACATGAAGTGGGCACACAGGGCAAGAAGTATGTGAGCCAGAGCAAGGGACTTCAAAGATGCCATGCTGTACCTATGGTGGGCTGACATCAGGCTACTGGTATCACCGCAACCAAGACCAAGTGTATTTGGCACATAAAGAATGACCTAGAATGGGTCCTGTGGTTCAGGATGGTCTTAACATGGATCTTGCATGCTTACTCTTACACCAGTGCTAAGGGAACCTATAAGCCATCATCTCTTCAAACCTTCTAACCTACAAAGCAGAGTGTACCCTCTGTGGTCAAACAGCCACAAATATAACATTGGGAGTGATTTCAGGGTGTTGTGTGAAATTTGTCCCTTGGGGAGACACATTTATTCACCCCAGATAGGACACATATGGCAAACCAAGGTATGATTACACCAAAACCAGGTTTGGTAAGCCAGTGAGTTTAATGGGCTGACTTACAGGAATGTGGAGCCCCCAAAGCATCAGTCTCATCCCAGCGTGAATGGCAATGCCCCCACAGCTGCTCCAAGGAGCTCACTGTATCTGGATTATCCCCACAGATGTTCTTCATTCAGCCTTGGGTGTGGACTTGCAGAACATGGAGACCCCAAAGCAGCTGTGCCACCAAAGTTCTCCTCCCATCGTGGATGACAACCTCCCATGGTCACATACTGGAGCTCATTGTCCCTAGATCATGTATTTACCTTCTATGGACTCTATCTCCCCTGAGGCCATGAGACCTGAGATCATGTCATTGCATACAGCTGGCATAGGGGGAAACTGAGATCTCAGGGGGACTCTGATGACCCTCCCCATGCCCTTCCTTCTGTGGGGAAATGTCAACAGGCCCAATCTCCAGAGACTCTCATGAGTCGTCCCAGCCACTTGTGATGAAGCTGGTCTGTTTACTGCTTCAGTGCAGAAGAATTTCCCATAGAACACAGAGAATGCCATCTTTTTCCTTATTTAGTCATCTGTCTATCCATCCATACAACCATCTATCCACCCATCTGTCTTATCCATCCTCTCACCCATCCATTGAAGCCAACCTTCCCAAATTTCCAGAACTTCCCAAAATAGTACCATGAACTAGAGACCTGAGCCATTTCCTATTGAAACCACAGTAGTGACATATCAAAGAAATCCTTGCCTAACCCAAGGTCATCCCAAAATCTCCCCTTTGATATCTCCTACAAGGTTTATAAGTCCAAAGGATCCATGTGACTGGACACATGATACTTCCCAGTTGGTGGCTGATGCCACAAAGCAGCCTATTGAATCCAAGTCCACTCATAGCTGTCACCGGGATGAGACACCCAGTCTTTCCCATGAATAACACCAGCAAAAAAGATAGAAAAACATGGGTCTGCAGCCTCTTGGTTAACGAACAGTTACAAAACACAGAGCAAGTGCCAAGGTGTGGCAATTCTGATGTCTTACAGCTCCCTCCCACCTTTGTCCTCAGCTTGTAAAATTGTGGATTTTGATGGTTAGGTTTTGTTGTCAACTTGATCTTTTCAGTCAACTTGGGTGGGTCTCTGAGGAAGTTTACAGGAAGGCAGCCTCTCAGTAGGGGGCAGGATGTAAAGAAGTTCAGGAGATTTCTCTCTCTTAGCCTCCTGCCTGTTTGCTGTTCTGTGTGTGGTGTCGGTGATGGGTTTCTCTCTCTGCTTGGACTTGTGAAAGGGGACCAGCCTCTTTCACCATTATAGAACTTCCCCCGGATTTGTAGCTTCAGTAAACCCTTTCCTCCCATAACTGTGCCTGGTTTGGAGATCCATCCCAGTGGCATATGGCTGACTGTGACATGGATCATCCAGCTCAGGAGATGGCTCACCAGTTAAAGGTGCTTGCTTGCAATTCCTGATGGCCTGGGTTCTATTCCCCAGCACCCATGTAGAGTCAGATGCAAAAGTGGAGCATGTGTCTGGAGTGTGGTTACAGTGGCAAAAGGCCCTGGCACATAGCCACATGCATGTATACACACACACACACACACACAAATAAATAATTTTTTAAAAGATTGTGGGTCATGATCCCATATAGAGCCTTTTAACTGAATGTGGAAGATAATAAGAAATTTGGCAATAGTAAAAAAGTTTTTGAATGCACAGCCAAAAATTAATTAAAAATTAAATAAGTAATGAATATGAGATACTGCTGGTCACATTCACCCATATTGTATCATATCACACAACTTCACTGGCTCAGAACACACAGTGTGCTCATGACATCACACAATGCTGCCTTAAACACCTCTGTTCCTATTGGACACTACTGCATATTATAAAACACTCAAAGCTTTCAGAAACATAATGTGTTAACTAATGGAAAGATTTATATATTTTTTCTCTCCACATTACAGCATCAAATTAGTATCTTTGAATTGTACTGTGTTAGAATGTTTAATTTTAAAAAATTGCTCTTTTTTCTAACAAAAAACATCATCAAATGAATTTTGGCTTGGGCCCAGGACAGAATTTCCAATTTTTGAAATGGCCCTAAACATACTTCTTCCATCTTGTGCCACATCTTTTATGCACAGTAGGATTCTCAGCCCTGATGATTATAAAATCAAAATATTGACCAACTTTGAAATACACAGAAGATGATCTGTATTTCACAGTATTAAATATTGAGATCAAACTATCAACCAACTATGAAAAAGCACTGCTCCCTACAGTAACCAATATCCAGCTAAGCTTTAATTCCTTATGTAAAAAAACAAGGATATTCATCTCATTAATATGCAAATTGCTTGCATCTTTAATATATATATATATATATATATATATATATATATATAAAGGAATTGTTTTAAAATAAGTTCTGTATGATTCCATATCAGTAAATATTGGCACTGCCTACCTGTTATTTGGGGGTCACACAAAAACTTTTTAGACAAAGTGAGTGTCATGGTTTGATCCAGGTGTCCCCCACAAACAAATGAATGTGTTCTGATTGACAGATCCTCAGCTGATGGCAGTTTGGGTTTTAGAACCTCGCTGGAGCTGTGTTGTTGGGGGCGGGCTTATGGGGTTATAAGACAGCTTCCCCTTGCCAGTGTTTGGCACACCTTCCTGCTGCTGTTTGCAGTGCTGTGGTGGAGGTGATATCCACCCCTCTACTCATGCCATCATTTTCCCTGCCAGGATGGAGTCTCACCTCAAGTCTGTAAGCCTAATAAACCCATTCCTCCACAAGCTGCTTTTGCTTGGGTTCTTTCTGCGCAGCAACTAGAAAGCTGACTGCAACAGTGAGTAGAAAAAGTTTTAGAATCCCACTGTACCCTTGTGTCTGTGCTCTTCCCAAAGGCTCATTTACCATCAGTCTTGCATTTACCCTGTTTCAAGAATGCGAATTCATTCCACTGTAACTAATATATTAGAGAACAATTTGAGCATAATATATTTTGCACTTTCTTACGCACGATTTCCTCTGCAGAAAACACTGGGTGAACGCAGAAGGCTGTGACCAGCTGAGAATAGACACAGAAAAGCACAAGCATTTCCTCACTCACATACCTGTGAATGCAAGCACGCTCAGCCCACACCCATCCGCAGCCAGGGCTCTACAAGATTCTACTGACCTCAATGGCCCTACTCTGCTATTCACAGTAACCCCCAAATTGCATTCCATCCAATGGCCCACATCAAATTTCAGTTCTTCAAGTTAAGGTAGTGTTCATTATGGTAAGTATGCTTTTAATCCGTATGTGTGTGTATGTGTGTGGGTATGCATGCCATGTTGCATGCATAGAGGTCAGAGAACGTGCCTCAGGTGTCTGTCCTCTTCTACTTTTTGAGACAGGACCTCTTCTGTGGTATTGCCACTGAGATGCCGGTCTAGCTGGTGCCCAAGTCCCACAGGGGTACCACTTTGTGTCCAGCTTTACTAGGGTTCAGGGGAATTGAATTTGGATCAGCAGGCTTGCAAACAAGTGTCTTTAACTGCTGAGACATTTCCCCAGCCCTAGTTTTAACCATTATGTAACATGTATAAAACTGTAATACTATGTTTATTAGATTTCTGCCCTCTGTGTGTGTGTGCGCATGTGTGTGTGTGTGTGTGTGTGTGTGTGTGTGTGTGTGTGTGTGTGGAGATCAGAGGATAAGCTTGGGTGCTGTTCCTCAAGGACACCATCCATCCATTTAATTTTTTAAAATTTTGGTTGTGTGTGTGTGTAGTATGTGCACACATATGCCCCTTGTATAGCCTCATATGCTTTCCAGTCGTGGGGGGGGTTTGCCTGCAGTGGGGTGTCTGAGAGTGGAATGTCGGGTGTCCCACTCCATCATTCTTCTGCCTGATCTTGTTTTGAGCCTCTTTTAACTTTACGGAAGCTTGCAGAGTCCCTCTGATTCTTCAGTCTCTGCTCCCCTCTGGGACTGGGGTTACAGGTGTGCATGACTACACCCAGCTGTTTTGCGTAGGATCTGAAGATTTGAACTCTGGCTGTCTCAGCCCCCTCAGGCCTTCATGCTTGCACAGGAAGTACACTTAAACACTGAACCATCGCTCCAGTATGTTCACTCTATTTTGAGACAGAGTATTTCAATGGCCTGAAGTTCACCAGTTAGGGGTAGCCTGGCTGGCCAGTGAGTTTCAGAGATCGTCCTACCTCTGCCTCCCCAGTGCTGGAACTACATGTGTGCCTCCATGCTCAGCATTTTTACAAGTCCACTGAGAATCAACCCCAGGTCCTCTTGCTTGTGAGACAAGCACTTTACCATCTTCCCTGTCCCCACTTCTTCCTTCTGAAAATGCTAGCAAAAAACTGGAATCTTTGATTGCTGTGTCCAGCCCCATTTTTCCCATCTGGTCCTACCTCGGCATTCTGCATCATACAGTGATCTTCAGGATTCATCACCTGACAGTGAACTGGCTGCACATCCTCCTCCTGACCACATCCCCCTCCCTGAGAAGCTTGCTGGCTAAGTCATCTCCTGCCACAGTGTCCCTGAGTGCTCACAGCTGATAAGGCAAGGTCCCTCTGACCAAGGTCACTCCCCAGATCATTGTTTGGGGAACCTGCAGCTTGAGGCGGTAGTTAGGGGACACCAATGAGAGAGCTCACTCCAGAACAGTGGAGGTGTGCAAAGCCTAAGAAGATAGCTCTGGGCTCTTGCACACACTGATGGTTCCTCAGGTCCTTCTCAATAACTTTCCCATTTGCTTCTGGCCACCTCACAGACAACCATTACAATGAACAGCAAAGAAGGCACCACAATATGAAGTTTTTCATCTCAGAATACAGAGTCCCTCTGGGGATAGGATCCACCTACCCCAGCCATGCATTCAGCATTGCACTTCCTTCACTAAGAGAAGGAGACCTGTCTTGGAAACAGCAAAGGACAGATGTACAACGAGAAGTATGCTTCTTGGCAAAAATGATCCTAGGTAGGCAGAGAGTTATATGTAACTGAGAAAAACTGCCACTGCTGTTGGGATCTGGGTCTCCTGAGAGCCACCATGTCCTTGTGCGGTTAAACCTCCTTGAAGCTCTGGTTAGCTTGTTCCTGTTATTTCAGAAACTAAGGTGCCCAGGAACCTTCCCACACACGTGCACTAACAAAAGCTCCATGTCTTCAAAAGACCTGATGACATTATAATACCCCTTTATTGTGGATTTTGACACTGTCCTCAATTTGTGACCACAAGAACAAATACCCTAAAAGGGAGATCTGATCCACCATGATTTGGGAAGGAAAAAGGGTCAGCTTACCCAATGAATATGTCACCTACCTCATAAGTACTGATAAGGGCTTCATTAGAATCCACAACACAGACCCCCCTCCAAGAGGTGCTCCTCCCCTCAGCCCCAAAACACACACATTTGGGGTAAGCCTGTCCAAACTCTCTTTGGAGTGTTTGCTTTGCTTTGCAAAAATCAGCTTCTGCTTAAACTGCCTGTCTCTCAACTGAACATTTTTTAAATTTTTACTAATTATGTGTGAACATATCATATGTTCATCACATAATTATACCTTCTCCCCTGCCCCCATTCTACTGAGGGAGCTCCTCAGTGAAGTTATTGGTATTCAGTGAACCTTTAACATGGAGAAGACTTTATCTTAAGCCTCTGTCTTCTCAGATTTCCAGCAAAGAACTCTGGTGGTCTGGCGTTGGAAGTTCCTGTGTGGCTCTCCCATCTTCTTCCTTGACCTTGCTGTGGTCAGATCTTACCTGATCCAATGATCTCAGCACCATTTGCTGGAAAGATCATTCTTCAGAGCAGACCCTCTTTCCTGTCCCACCAACATCACCATGCATCTGGCCACAAACACCATGCCATCATGACTGACTAACATAATCTCAAAGTCAGGTAACCTTAGCCCTGCAACTTTGTGATTGTAAAAGTTGGTTTGTCCATTCAAGATTCTTCATTATCCATATAAATTTCAGAATCACTATGTTCACTTATTTCTCCCCTCTCACCACACACACACACACACACACACACACACACACACACACACACTCACAGCCACAATGGGTTTGCTGAGATTCCATTTTGAGTTGGAATCAGTTTGGGAGAAGAGACACCTCAGTAATATTTATTCTTTTCTTATCTATAACATCTCCCTGTTTATTTAGTTCTTCATTAATTCCTCTAATAAATGTTTTATGGTTTCCAGTGAATAAATTTGATGCAGTCAGATTTACCCCTCAGGATGTTATATTCTTTGATGTTGTTATAAATGGCATTTTTTATTTATAGCTCTGCTTGCTCATGATTGGCATATAGAAACAAAATTGCTTTTTGTATGATGATCTGTTGTCCTGGAACTGTGCAAAACTCTCTTATCTGTTCTGAATTATTTGGGGGGTGGGATATCTCATCGGATTTTCACATAGATAATCTTGTCATCTTCAAATGGAGATGGGCTTGCTACTTGCTTTCCAATCTGGGTCGTATTTATATATCTTGCCTTATCATAATGACTCATTCCACCTCAGTGCAAAACAGGAGTGGTGAGAGCAGATGGCCCTTCTGATTCTTGTTAAGTCTGCAGTGATGTGGACTGAAGAAAATGCCCTTCTAGTACTTATTTGGTAAGATGTTATTTTAAAATCAGATATAGAGGTAAGGTTCTAACAAATGTTTCCTGATTCCATTGAAATAATCGTGTGTTTTTCATTTTCTGTTTCTTCTTTAAAAAAACTTTTGTTTATTTGAACATGTGAGGGGGGGCACGCCAGGTCTTCTTGCCCCTGACAGAAAAACCTGGGCCATTTTTTGTACTCAGCCACATGAATGGCTTGAGAATTGAACTCCAGGCCAGCAGGTTTTGCAAACAAGCACCTTTTAACCACTGAGCCATATCCTCAATCCCACTTTTGGTTTTATGATAGAATATATTATATGAATTTTTCAGAGAGAGAGAGAGTCTTACACAGCCCAGGCTGGCTTTGAACTAAAGATCTTCCTGCCTCAGTCTCCTGAGATCTGGGATTACAGGTGCACTACCACACAGCGTATGGCCTGATTGTAAATGCATCTGTATGTATGCTCATATGTGTGTAAGTGCACATGTGTGGAGAGATGAGAGGTCAAGGTGGGATGTCTCCTCCACTATTCTCTATATTATTTATTGAGATAGGTCTCTCACTAAACACAGAACTCACTGGTTTGGCTGGTCTAGCTAGCCAGTTTGCCCTGGGGTGGGGTGCCAAAAATCCCCTGCCTCTGCCTTCTGTGGTGCTGGGATTACAGATGGGCCATCATGCCCACCCAGCATTTATGTGGGTACTGGGAACCAAACTCAGGGCCTCATACTTGCTTGCATGGCAACGTTTTACACTAAGCCATTCCCCCAGTCCCATTTCAATGTCAACCCCAACCAACATAAACTAGGGCTATGAAATGTCCTTTGTACATATTTTTAGATCTGACTACCTTTTTTTTTATTAAGTAGAAACTTTGCATGAACATCTGGTGGTACTACTGTTTCCCTTCTCCACGCCCTCATTCCACTGTGGGCCTCCTCAGTGGGATTACTGGTATGCTCCATGGGATTGAAGGCTATGTTTGTTCAAGCCACAGTCAGTCATTGGGGGAGGGCAGGCAGGCGATGCCTTTACATATTCCTCCATCATGGCTCTTACAATCTTTCTACCCCCTCTTCTGCAAAGTTCCTGAGCCATGGTATGTGAGTTTTATATCTACTTTAGTGTTGAGCTCTTAGCAGCTTTGGAACATTTGGAGTATCCTCAGTGTCTGTCTCCATCACCCTGGTGCAGGTTGTCAGAAGTGCTGTGGAAGCAGCACACTTGCTCTTCTCACAACTTCCTCTGTGGTTTCATCTGAGCCCTGGCTGATGTGTGAGGGGTGGTTCTTTCCAGGAAGTCAGTTATCATTTGTGGTCTTATTAGAATTAAGTTGTCTATGGTTCTCACCATCTTCTGATTGCACCTTGGGAGATCTTGTGTGGTTACCAGTCTGCCTTTAGACTGGAAGCCTTGATTTACCAATTTTTGTTCAGGGTGTTTTCATGAGAGTCACTGATCTGCTATTTACTGTGGGACACTGCTGAGAGGCATGGAGGACACAGGGTTAAAGGGAAGTTGAAACTGCCTGGAACCCCAATAATCTCATCCTGAGACCCACAGGAGTTTAGCTGACTCCTTCCCTCCTCAACCTCTAGCCACCTGGAAGGCCCCAGAAAACCCTAAAAAGTCCAGGCATTTTAAGGCCTAAGTTCACTGGAGTTCACATAACTCAGCTATAAGGTAATAACAAGCCCAGACAATGAGAAGGTTTGAAGGTCACAGCTCCTCTACAGCCACCGCCATCTGTCACATGCCTAAAGTCATATAACTCCTGCCACTCAGGGCTGAGAAAGTCCCTCCAATTTATCTATGCAAACCAGACATAGACAGGTTACTGGCCCCTGCCAATCCTTTCCTGAGACATCCACAGGCCACCTTGCCCCAACAATCCCCTTGCTGCTTGTCCTCCTGCCCCTCCTTCTCTCTCCTTCATAAAAACACCCTACCCAATCTAATAAATGAGCTGTCCATGAGGCTGTCTCCCGGGTGTCTGTCCCAGTCATACTCACGGCTGCCCAAAACTCTTTCTACCCAGTTCCATGGATAAACAGGGGTGTCAGAGCACAATGATCTCCCAAGTAATCTGCGGACCCACAGTTTACTTTACTTGTAATTTTTCCATAATGATCATGAAGGTCTCATAAAATAAACCATGTAGCCCTCCTGTCCCTAACTACCTGGAATACTTTTAGAGTCAGTGTCACTTCATCTTTAAATGCTTGTTAGATGTTTAGCAAGAAGACGCATGAACCTGAATATTCCTTGGAGGAAAACTTTCTCCTTTAGAAACTCACCAACTTATGCACCTGACCACTAAATTATAGGTTGAGTCAGTGTGATGGTTCATATTGATTGTCAACCTGACAAGACCTAGAATCACCTGTGATAGATTGTCTAGATTAGATGAGGTAGAAAGACCCACCTTAACTGTGGGCAGCACCTTTCAATGGTTGGGGTCCTAGGCTGGAGAAAAAGGAGAGAACTGGCTGAGCAGCAGCATTCATGGCTCTCTGCTTCCTCACTGAGGACTGAATGTGACTGGCTCTGCTTTAGGTCCCAGCCCCATGCTTTCCCTGCCTTGATGGACTGGAACCTGGAACTGTAAGGTGGAATAAACCCATCTTCCCTTAAACTGATTTTGGTCAGGTGTTTTGTCCCAGCAATGAGAAGGTAACTGGTACAGTCAGTTTTCTCAGATCTTTTTTTTTTAATATATATTTATTGTCCATAATGAGTTACATTATTTAGTGGGCAAACAATGTGTTTTTATCCCGAATTCCCCAATTCCCCCCCCCTCCCCATCCCTGATCAGTTGGATATCCTCCTCCGTGGGCTGTCTGTATTAGTCCTTGTGGCAAGGGATCCTGGATATCCTAGTACTCAGCCCGGTTCTCCTGGCCCAAGTGTGTTGTTACTGAGGGGTGCCACGCCTCTGGACAGTCTCCCCCACCACGGCTTGGTAGTTTCTAGCTTTCAAGAAATTCGTCTATTCCACCATTCCTTGTTTCAAATTTTTAGGCATAAAATGATTCTTAATATTACCTTTAAGATGTAGATATAAGGCTAGAGAGATATCTCAGTGGTTAAGGCACCTGCCTATAAAGCCTAATGACCCTGGTTTGATACCCTAACACCCATGTAGAGCCAGACACACAAAGTGGCACATGCATCTGGAGTTTGTTTGCAATGGCTATGGCTACAGGTCCTGGAGTACCCATTCTCTCTCTCTCTCTCTCTCTCTCTCTCTCTCTCCCTGCTCTCTGTCTCTCTCTCTCTCTGCTTGCAAATAAATAAAACAAATAAATAAAGGTATGGATAGGTCTATTTTATGTTAAAATGCCTCACATAAGACTTATCATTAAAGATTGATATTGGTTTCCTCGTAGTCTCCCTGGCTGTATTTCTTAATTCATTGATCCACTATTGGGTCACTTATTTTTTTTTTACTTCAATGATTTCCATTGCTATATTAGTTACTTTTCTTTCCATCAAGATGAAATATCTGGCTGAAGGTGACTTAAGGGAGGGTTTATTTTAGCTCATGCCTTGAGGGAATGCAGTCCATCATTGGAGGAAGGAATGGTGGTTGTCAGCCCCATGGTGGGAACTTGTGACAGGATTCCTCACCTCCTCACATCTCAAAAAAAAAAAAAAAAAAAAAACCTAAATGAGGGAGAAAGGGCAGGAAGTGGGGCCAGGCTAGAAACATTAATGTCTACTTACCCTCCAAGGAATCATTTCCTCTAGCTAGGTCCTACTTCCCAAAGGTTCCACTACCTCCCCAAACAGTGCTATCAGCTGGGGACCAAGTGTCCAAACACATGAGCCTGTGGGAGACTGTGGTAGTTTGAATAATGTCCCCCAAAAGAATTAAGAGTTTATTAAAATTATTAATTGTCTCCAGGCTTCTGGCTAGAGGAAGTAGCACTTTGGCCTAGCCTCCTGGGGACTGACCTTTCTAATTTGGATGTAAAATACTAAGGATAGATATGCAAAAGGAGAGCCTGAACCCTGGTCTGGAGATCTGCATTTTGTGAATCACAGTGTGTTACAATGTGCTTGCTTGGTGCTGGTGCTGGGCTTCTGTCTCTGTCTCTGCTTGGATCTGTGAAAAGGGGCCAGCCTTTTTTTTCCCTTAACTTCTTCCCCTGGATCTGCTCAATAAATATTTTCCTCCCATAATCGTGTGTGGTTTGGAGATTCATCCCAGTGGCGTGTGGCTGACTACGACAGAGACATTCACATTCAAACCATAGCAACTCTGGGTCCTTCCAAAGTTACTAAGATGGGTTTTACCACCCAAGCCATTCTTTATTTTGCCTAGTGTTTGAGATACACTTGGGGAATGTGTAATTGCTATTATTGGAGTTTTCACTACATGTAAATTAGACCAAATTGGTTGGCTATGTTGATTATGGTTTTTGCCTACTTGCTGCTTTTCTGTCTGCACTCACTTTATGTGTGTGTGCTTGTCTGTATGCACATATTCATGTATGTGCAGGTGCATTGTGTGTGTGTGTGTGTGTGTGTGCATACCTATGTGTGACTGTGCATACGGGAGCACTATTCACCATTTTTGCCACGGGGTTTTCCATTGGCCTGGAATTTGTCATGTAGGCTAGACTGACTGGCACAGGGATGATAGGTGCACAACAGCTTTTTATGGCATTTTACATGATTTCTGAGAATTGAACTCAGGTCCTGTGATAGTTTGAATAGATGTCCCCCAATAGAATTTATTATAATTGTGTTTATTATAATTATAAATTGTCTCTAGCCTTCTGGCTGAAGGAAGTGTCACTTTAGCCTGGCCTCCTGGGGTCTGGCCCTTTCTAAATTGCATGCAAAATTCTAGGGATACATATGCAAAACAGTAGCCAGAACCCAAGTCTGGCAATTCTGCTATTTTGTGAGTTGAAGTGTGCTTGCTTGAGGTGCTGGTGATGGGTTTCTCTCTCTGCTTGCTTCTGTGAAAGGAGCCAGCCTTTTCCTTCTTTTTTTTTTTTTCAACTTCCCCTGGATCTATTATTTTCAATAAATACTTTCCTCCCCAAAATTGTGCCTGGTTTGGAGATTCATCCCAGCAGCCTGTGGCTGACTACGACAGGTCCTCATGATGGCATGGCAAGCACTTTACCTCGTAAGCCATCTACCCAACCTCTGCATTCACTTGCTACCACTTATTGCAAGAGGTGTTGATATTCAACTTTAACTAGTATTTGAATTGTTCTCTGGGCAAGTTCTTTCAAGTTTGGTCCATTTTTTATTTCTTCACTTACATCTGTTTTGCTTCATGCATTGCATTCCATCCTGAAGTGCACAGACACTTAAGATCATGACACCCTTCCAACATTATGAATAGCCCATTTTATGCCTAGTTTTAAAAAATCATCACTGAAATCTACCTTGTTTGATGTGGTTGTGAACATGTCAGCCTTCCTCTGCTTCCTGTGACTAGGTAAATCTTTCTCTTTTTACATCTTGTGTGTTTGTTGACATTCACAATGTGCTTCTTCTTATAGAAGCCAATAGGTTGGTGTTGCTTTTTAAGTGTGACCTGATCATTTGCCTGGGAACTGAGGTACTTCAGTCACTTATATTTACTGTGATTATTGGCACAGCTAGCTTTGAAGCTTGTCACTTGGTCAGTACTTGTCATATTATGGGTCCCTTTTTTCTTCCTTTGATTTTTCTTGCAGTGCTACTTTTGGAACCTGGGACCTTATGCAAAATGGGTAAACACTCTACCACTGGGCTGCCTACACCTCTTGCTTACCCTGCCCCAACATTGTGTTTCCAAGACAGGGTCTTGCTAAATTGCTAAATTGCCCAAGCTGGGCTTAACCTTGTGATCCTTCTACCTCAGCCTCTCGAGTGCTGGGGTTTCAGGCTTATCCCATCACACTGGCACAGTCCACCTTTTCTAAAAAAATATTTAAATGATAATTAAAAGAATACCTTGTGCTGAAGAGATAGCTCAGCAGTTAAGGGGCTTGCCTGCAAACCCAGGTTCAATTCCCCAGTACCCATGTACATAAAGTCAGATGCACAAAGTGGCACATGCATCTGGAGTTCTTTTGCAGTGGCTACAGACCCTGGCATATCCATTTTCTCCTTCCCCCACCTATCTCTCTCTATTTACAAATAAAAATATATTTTTAAAGAGTATATTGTGTAGTATTCATGTTGGGACTATTTATGATTTTTGTTTTGGTTGTTAGGTTTTGGTTTTGGTCCTCTCCCCTCCCTTCCCTCTCAGGCTGGGGGTGGAACCTGTTCTTCATGAATGCTAGGCAAGTTCTCTGCCACAGAGCTGCACCCCAGCCCTGTTTTCCATTCTCAGGCACAGATTCCCTATTTCTACTTTATGCCCAATTTCCTTCCCCTTGAACAACTTCCTTAAATGTCCCTCATTGAGTGAGGCTGCCACCAATGGATTCTTCCAGCTTTTATGCAACCCAAGAAAGTCTTCATTGATCTTCAACAGGGGAAGATATTTCACTAACACAACTTGTTTTGTTTTGCTTATTTGCTTTTTGTTTTTGTTTTAAGCCTTGTCCAGGGATGAAGTGAAGTGGCTTGGAGACAGTTTAATGCCTCATAGAGTTACTTTTACGATCTGTTAGAAAGGGTCAGAGCCATTGTCAGTTGTTGACTCATAAATTGTCACTTCCAAAGCAAGGTCCTCCTGATACAAGTGTGGCCTGAACTTCAAGGCTCCCTGCTCCAGCTGAAAGCCGTGGTGGTCACGGGATGACATTAACACCATAAGGGAAAGCACTAGGTACCAGTCCCTTCGAATCCTAAGAAGCAGCTCTTGGAATCACCTTTTCCTGCAAGATAATGTTCCCTGCCTGGGACCCTGAGCCAACCTTGAACTTTCCAGTGCCCCTCATTACTAAGAATGAAGTAGTTATCATGACATATGTGCTAATATAACAGAAAGAGAACATCCCTGTGGCCTGAGTGTTTAAAAACTTGTGAGATTCTTATTGCAAGACAATGGCTTTGATTTTCCTTGGTAAAATCAATCCATCTGTAAATAACAGAGGAAACTGATGGAGGCCTTTCTGTCCACTTCAAATCTATTCCCCTGCTCTTTTCTTAGTCTGGATGTCTATGTTGAACAAAATCAATACTTGAGGGGCTGGAGAGATGGCTCAGCAGTTAAGGTGCTTGCTTGCAAAGCCCAATGAACCAAGTTCAATTCCCCAGTGCCCACGTAAAGCATGAAGTGATGCATGCATCTGGATTTCATTTGCAGTGGCTAGAGGCCCTGGAGCACCCATGCTCTCTCTGCTGGATGTGGTGGCACATATCTTTAATCCCAATACTCAGGAGGCAGAGGTAGGAGGATCTCTGTGATTTCAAGTCCAGCTAGAAACTACATAGTGAATCAATTCCAGGTCAGCCTGGACTAAATCCAGGCTGTGAATCCTTACCTCAAATTTTAAAAAACCCTAAACCTAAGTTATTATCATTATTATTAAATTGAGATGATGATTGACAATCCATGAGATGGTAGGCGGGAGAGGAGGAATGAACCACATGAACAAGTTGTTCTCCACAGACACTGTGCTCTCAGCAGCTGACAGTCACCATTGATCTAAGGGGCTGGAATAACACTAATCCTCTTGGAGGCTGTTTGGTGGATGGTTTAAGTGAAAGCAGGAAATACTCTGGTGGGAACTTCAGAGGCCTTTAAATGGGTCTCTGGTCACAGTGGCAATGCCTAAAGATTAAGACAGAGGTTACCAAACTGTTCCTCCAGGAATGGCTTTAACTGGAAAAGAACTCTGTTTAGATTTCTTTAATAAAATGCCAAATTAGGGCTGGGGAAATGGCTCATCGATTAAGGCACTTGCCTCCAGTGCCTAAGGCCCCGGGTTCAATTCCCCAGGACCCATATATGCCAGACTCACGAGGTGGTGGCCCTGGTGTTCTCTTGCTCTCTCTCTCTCTCTCTATCTCTGTATTTCTCTGCTTGAAAATGAATAAATAAAATTAAAAAAAATAAAATGCCAAATTAGTAAAATAAAAAGAGCTAAAGACTGATAGAAAGTATAATTAGGTGTTTGGCTCCCTAACCCAGGGCTTCTCAGTTTGTGTGGACGTATGCATATGCACGTGCACAGGTGTGCCTGTGCCCATCATAGAAAATGTTCCTCAGGAGCCACTCACCACTCTTTTTAAAAAACTTTTTAATTTTTTTGGTAGCTTCCATAATTATAGACCATAAACCATTATGATTCCCTCCCTCTCTCCCTCGTATTCCTTCCCCCTCTCAATTGGTCTCTGTTTTGCTTCCGTGTCATCATCTTCTCCTCCCATTATGTGTAGGTATTATCAGAAACTGGGAAGTCATGAATATCAAGGCCATTTTGTGTCTGGAAGTTTGCGCTGTAAGCAGTCCTCCCCTTCCTTTGGCTCTTACAATCTTTCTGCCACCTGTTCCACCATGGACCCTGAACCTCGGGAAGAACCAACTGGGAGAAAATCTTTACTGGCTATACATCTGACAGATTTACAAAGAACTCAAAAAACTAAACAATAACTCAAACAACACGATAAAAAAAAATGGGCTACAGAACTGAATAGAGAGTTCCCAAAAGAAGAAACACAAATAGGCTATAAACATCTAAAAACATGTTCTACCTCCTTAGCAATCAGGAAAATACAAATTAAAACTACTCTGAGATTCCATCTCACTCCTGTCAGAATGGCTGCCATCAAGAAAACAAATGACAATAAATGCTGGCGAGGATGTGGAAAAATAGGAACCCTTCTACACTGCTGGTTGGAATGTAAAGTGGTATAGCCATTATGGAAAAAGTGTGGAGGTTCCTGAGACAGCTGAAGAGAGATTTACCATATGACCCAGCTATACCATTACTAGGCATATAATCCTAATGACTCTAGTCATTACTAGCTCATCCATGTTTATTGCTGCTCTATTTACAAAAGCTAGGAAATGGAACCAACCTAGACGTCCCTCAACTGATGAAAGAAAAATGAAATTATGAAACTTGCAGAGAAATGAACATATCTGGAAAGGATCATACTAAGTGAGGTAACTCAGGCCCAGAAAGACAAACACCACATGTTCTCCCTCATATAATGGCACAGATATTAACCTCTTTTTGAGACTGGTCTCTCATTAGCCTGCAGTTCACCAATTCAACTAGAGTGGCTAAGCCAGTAAGCCCCAGAAATCCTCCCCAGTGCTGGGATTACAAGCATGAGCCACTACACCCAGAATTTTGATGTGGGTTCTGGGCATCTGAACTCAGGTCCTCAAGCTTTCAAGGCAAACCCTTCAGTGTCTGAGTGATCTCCCCAGCTCCCAGGACGTCTCATTGTAAAGCAGTCACCCAGGGGCTTCTTAAGAAAGCAAGTTTGGGTCTAGTGTGGTTGGAAAGATCTTGGATGCTGTATTTCACAAAGTCTCAGGTGTCACTGATCCTGTGGGTCCACAGGCCTCACCTGGAGCAGGAAAGACCAGGATTCTTCTCAGAAATCCAGAATCCCTGGTGTGATAGCCAGAGACTCCTATGCAATACTTCTAAGGTCACACCCAGAGGCATATGGGTGGTGTTATTTATGTTTTGAGAAAAGGTCTTATTATGTAGCTCAGGCTGTTCTCCTGCCTTGGCATTCTCAGCTAGGATCACAGATATTCACCATTACTGAATGTGAATTGTCACTTATACACTCAAGTGTTTTGCCACTTAATCCCAAATTGATGGCACTATTAGGAAAAACTATGGAACCTTCTTGAAGGTGGAGTCTTACTAGAGAGGGTATGTCACTGGGGGTGGGCCTTGAGGTGTTACAGCCTGGGCCCAAGTGTCGTTTTCTTTTTCTTTACTTCCTCCCTGCTGATGTGTCAATGTGAGCTAGCTTCCAGCTCCCTGCTCCTGCCATGCCATCTCTGCCATGACAAACTTCTGCCATGATAGACTTACCCTCAAAACAGTAAGCTGAAAATAAACCCTTTCCTTCCTTGAGCTACCTCTGGTTGGTTCTTATGTCCCGGCAGTAAGAAGGTAACTGGTAGAATCATGCTGCCTGGCAAAAATCTTGGTAGTTGACAAAGCTTTCAGGTGGTTCTGATGTGACAGGGTAAGAGGACTTCAGTTCAACCGCTGTGTATTTTCCAGGATTCATTAAAGTGTTTCTTTCAGATTCGGACAAATGTCATTAGAAACAAATATAAAGTATTCCTCCAACTGAGTGTTGGAGCCCTGGACGTTAATCTGTGTGCCACACATTATACATAAAAATTACATCCCACTTGTTAAACACAGTGGAGGGATTTCAGCAGCTTTGCCCTCCTCCTAACATTTCATAGTACAGTCATCTCTGAGAAACATTACAGAAATAATAAAAGCTGTGAAAACTGGGGAAATGGTTCAGTAGTTAAAGATGCTTGCAAACCTGCCATCCTGAATTCAGTTTCCCAGCAGCAAGTAAAGCCAGATACAAAGTGGCTCACACATCTGTGATCCCAACATAGCTACAGCAATGAGAGCTGGGACCAGAAGAATCTGGAAGAATCACGCATGCACACACACACACACACACAGAGAGAGAGAGAGAGAGAGAGAGAGAGAGAGAGAGAGAGAGAGAGAGAGAGAATGAAACAACAATAACAAAGAGACTCTGACTCAAGCAGGAAAGAGAAAGAGGACAAATACCCTGATGTGGTCCTCAGACCTCCACATGTACACTACGATATGCCGACATTCATGCACACATGCATGCATCATACACATCCACACATACATACAGATAGACCCCCACACACATAATTAGATTATTTTTAGAAAACTGAAAAGCTGCTCAACTTATTTCTACCACTGTTTTCTAAGTGTATGTGTGTGTGAACACAGAACCATGTTCCTTCTCCTGACAATGAGCAGTCCCCAGGCCAAGTCGTGATGCCTGGGACAATTCTATGCTCCAGAGTGTAAATAAGCCAACACTGTAACAGGACCCAGTGGTGTCACAAGAGTAGATTCTTTTGATTTTAAAAACGGGCTGTGGCTTCCTTTGTCTTGCTGCTCAGCACTCCTATTTAGCATCTCCTTTCTTCTCTGCCTATGAGCTTTGGAAAAAGAACTGTCCAAGAAGATTGACAGAAATGAGAATAGCACAAAGAAATCCAGGATGTAGTATAATGCCTTTGATCTTGGTTAAATGATAAAAATGTACTTTTTTCCAATCAGAAATAATTTTACCCTGTCAAGCCACAACCCTCCACACAACTGGCATAGAACACTTGTTTACTTCTTCAATGTTCGGTTCCCAGTTCCCTTGTGACCATAATAAAGTCATTTTAAAGGTTCCTTGTCATTTTTTTCCAGTTAGAAGTGCAAGTTTACAAGATCATAATACTGAAAAAATAGATTTAAGAATTCCAAGTTTGAATTTAGTTTCTTTTTTATTGCCCAACATAAGAACATTATCTGGAGAAAAAGGGAGAAAGTATGGGGGGGAATCTTTATATTTCCTCATGTTTGCAAGTTAACCATCCCGCCCGTCCCTCAGGAACAAGGGTGATAAATGAGTTGAGACCTAATATGAAACCACATCCCCACTTGGGGTTGAAAGCCAGCCTCACAGGCACTTTGCAGTGTTCCTGGAGAATCATGGGTACCCACTGACTCCACACTTGAAGCAAGTACCTAGGTCCACACGTCTGAGTGTTATGAGGCCCCACCAGGAACACAGAAGTCTGAAAGACAAGAGTTTTTCTGTACTTGAGAGAACTTCAAAACTCAAGGGATTAGCCAGGCGTGGTGGCACAAACCTTTAATCCCAGCACTCAGGAGGCAGAGGTAGGAGGATTGCCATGAGTTCAAGGCCACCCTGAGACTACACAGTGAATTCCAGGTCAGCCTGGGCTAGAGTGAGACCCTACCTCAGAAAAAAAAAAATCAAGGGATTCCAAGATGATCTTCTACCATGATACTGCTGCAATAAACATACGTGTGCGGGTACCTCTGTGGTAGGAAACAGAGTCCTTTTTGGTATATTACAAGGAATGGGAGAGCTGTGTGTCTCAGTTACCTTATCATTGCCGGGACAAAACACCTTGCTGGAAGCAGCTGATGAAAGGAAAGTGTTGATTTCCATTTACAATTAGTTTCATCATGGCAGAGAAAACAAGAATAGATAGCCATGGGAGAGACACATGTCACATCTCCACAGTGGCTTGAAGGAAGTCGTCACGTACTGGGCTTGGAACCAGGCTGTATTACCCCAAAGCCAGTCCCAAGCAACATTCTTTCTCCAGCAAGGCTGCCCCTCCCAAAGGCCCAACAATGTTCCCAAACTGCCACTAGCTGGAGACCAAGTATCGAAAACACATGACAATATGGGAGACATTTTACGTTCAAACTGCCACACGCGGTATGTGGTCATAGAGAAGTTCCATTGTTGGGTGTGTGTGTGTGTGTGTGTGTGTGTGTTTTCTGAGAAACTGTGTACTGATTTCATAGTGGGGCACCCATTTGCATTCCCACTAGCAGTGTGGAAAGGTTCCTCTATCATCCTAGCCTCATTACAGCTAGGTGCAAATGCACAACTAGCCTTAGCCAATCACTCACACCCAAACTTGAGTGTGAACTGAAAGCCAGGGAATCGACCTATCAGACACTCCTATACTGGAGTGTTAGATGACAGCTAATGCAAAAGCAGCAAGGACAGGTGGTGACATCCCACCAGGTCAGTTCAGAGGTGGAAGCCTCCAGATTCTCCTGTGTACCATCATCTCCTCAGGGTCCCCACCCCCAACTCTGTGAAACTCCTCTTCCTACTGCCCCCACTCACCTGTGCTGCACTTTTAGAGACGAAACAAGATCAGTTTTAAAGCTCCCATCTTTGGAGCCTCGCCCAGTACATTCTCAGAAACACACTGCATCACAACCTTTTGAAACTATTAGGAGAGGGGAGGTAGGGATGTAACTCAGCTGGCCAAGAACTTGCCTAGAATACATGAGGTCCTGTGTTCCATTCCAAGCACTGCATAAATCAGGCATGATGGCACACACCTATAATCCCAGCACTCAGAAGGTAGAGTTAAGATAATCTGGAGTCAAGTCTTCCTTACCTACATATGAAGTTCAAAGCCAGCCTGGACTTTGTGAGACAAAAAAAAAAAAAAAGTAAGCCTCATGTTTGATGAGCTATTATGCACCAGATACAACTTTTAAGCATCTTAAATACACTGGTTCATTGAGTCCTGTGAGCCTCCCTTAATGCCTGGCATGTAGCCCAATGCACAGCTAAGACTTGTAGATATTAATCTGCCTGTCTAAAGGCCACCCATAAATTGTCATGGAGCCAAGATTCACACACAGTTCTTCAACAAAACCCTCCAATTTTATCCCATCCTAAAAGGTACGTAGGCTGTGAATTCAATAGTGATCAAAAGAAATTGATTAGCTCTACTTCCCCTTTCCTGGGCCTTCATGAGTACTCAATTCTGCTCATCCAGACTACAGAGATCTACTGTAGCAGGGAATCCAACCTGTGGCTCAGGTTAGGTATCAAATAAAACAGCTGAATATAAGATCATAACCTTACTTTAAAAAATATTTCTTTTATTTATTTATTTGCAAGCAGAGAGGACAGAGAGAGTATGGGCACACCAGGACCTGTAGCCACTGCAAACTAACTCCAGATGCATGAACCACTTTGTGCATCAGGCTTTACGTGGGTATTGGGGAATCGAACCTGGGTCCTTAGGCTTTGCAGCCAAGCACCTCAACCACTGAGCCATCTTTCCATCCCCCATAAACTTACTTGAAATTAAACAATATAAGATGTTCCTCTGTGTGTGTGTGTGTGTGTGTGTGTGTGTGTGTGTGTGTGTGTGGATTGCATGGTTCTCAAGTGTGAACCATGTAGATGACATCTTGTCACAGTGTTGCATGAATTGAATATATATGTATAACCTCACAACCCACAGGTTGGATACCACTTTATTATAGAATGCACATGACTGGTCAGAACTACCTGTGAATTCAGACCTTGATTTCCAGTCCTGGTGCTGTTGTCCATCCTTTAACAAGGGCATCTCAGCAATACCCTCATAGTATGAACCCATCAAAGGGCGAATTAGTTCACTAGCCCTCAGGATCTAACTATCTCTGGAAATGCCAAGACACATCCAGAAGTGTGCTTTCCTAATCTCCTGTGTGTCTCTCAACCCAGTCACACATAGAGGGCAGTCAGTAATGAGATGGTGGGACACACCTGCCTCCATCACCTTGATATTGGTCCTGTTTTCTGTCAGCCTCAACATGGCATGAGGAGGCATTCCTGGGGCTTCTGGAAATGAGACCCTTTCATCTTTGCTCAAGAATCAAAGCTCTCGAGTTAAAGGGTGCCTTACTTTCCCAGGTGGACTGTGACAAAGTGGCACACACTGACATGTAATAAAATGTCCAGTCCCCTAGTCCTGGAGGCTGTCTGAAGCTGAGTGGTTATTGTATGTGCACCTGACCAGAAGCAAGTGATGGAAGGAAAGGATTTATCTTGGCTTCAAGGGGAAGCTTCATCATGATGTGGGGAGGGAGAAGCATGGCAGGAACAGAGGCTGCGCACACATCTTCTCATGAGTGAGCTAGTTCTGAAATCCCAATAGGCTGGGCTAATAAAACTTAAGGTCTCTCCCCCCCTCCGTTATATACCACCTCCAGCAAGGCTCCACCTCCCCAAACTCCACAACCTTCCTTCTCAAATTGTCACAAGCTAGGGACCAAGCATTCAAAATACATGAGGTATGGGGGGCATTCCACATTCGAACTATCAAAATGGTCTCCCGTTGGTCCTTCCCAGGACAGTCTGCCTCCTATTGGCTTCCTTTCTATCTGTACTTATTTGTGCCTTGACAATAGATCCTCAATGTCTACATATCCAGAGAGGGAGGGAATAAGAGAGGAAGGAAGGGTGTCAATCAAGTTTCATAGTATTCACTAAAAAGTAAGAGAATGATAGGCCAGACAGAGGAAAGCAGGAAAAGCCTCAAAGAGCTGCTGGGGAACACTAGGGTTCAAAGTGTGCCGTGCCTCTAATGTCATTGCCTAAGCCTGCGGTGTTCTCCAGATGGATCTTGGGGACCAGCACAGAACCCAACACTGTGGATACTGTGAGATGCATGAAGCCCTTAGACTCCCTTCCCACACATGTGTGCTCCAGATCAACCCTATGAGTCAGCTTGCTCTCTAGGGTGGGGCCCAGAGACCTGCCATTCCCACATGACCCTCAGCCTCAGGGAGAACAAGCAGACACTGTAGTTCAGGGAGCCCAGCACAGAGGTAAAGCTCTGTGGACCCTGTCAAGGAGGTTCATGGGACAATTGCAGCCAGAGACCCTTGGACTCCGAAGTATGGTCCTCAGCCCATAGACTATAGAAAGATGCTGTGAACTCATGCATTATTTAATCATCAATCGGTCCTCCAGGATGACTAAATCCACACAGTAAATAGGTGTTTGGAAGCTGAGCACCCATTAGCAGTGTGTAATGACTATGAGGGTGCTATTAGATGCTCAGAGGGGCCGTTTACGCATCCTGATGGGCAATTCAGAGTAATAAAATTTTCATAAACATACCAGTTTCTGGGCATGTTCTCCAGGGAGAGCCTCATGTTTTACAAATAAACTGATAGCTAATATTTTCTCAGAATATTCCACTTTTTATCTCAGACATCAAAGGCAGATAACTAGGTCTATGAAGATGGCTCCTCATTTACAGGGAGTCTACTGCTCCCCACATGCATAGGGCAGGAATGCAGAGGGTCAGGAGCCAGGCAGAGGACCCATTGTAACAGCCTTTCATCTGGCTACTAGAGGCATGGGCTAGAGGACCATGCTGACTCCTGCCCTGCCCTCCAATAGGACACTGAGTATCAATGGGAGAGGACATATCAGACAGTAGCACTTGCTGTAACAAACAAGCCTTGATATGTATATAATAGAGAGTTGTTGCTTGATCTCCTCCAGCAAGGATTCCAGAACCCCAGCTCTATCTCTTTTTCTTCCATTCTTCCCTCATCAGCCTTGACACATGGCTCCAGAGATGGCCACACTCAGCTGCTTCATCGCGCGCGTGCACACACACACACACACACACACACACACACACACACACAAAATGTAATTGAGATCCTGCATGGAAATAAATATACATACATATGAATATGGTTCTGGCTTAACACAACAACCTCAAGTTCCATCCATTTTTTTTTTGAAAATGTCACAATGTCATTTTTCATTATGGCTAAGTCAAACTCCACGATATATATCACATTTTTTTACCCATTTACCTGGCAGTGGGCATCTTGGCTGATTCTATATCTTGTCTTCTGTGAAGATCGCCATAATACACATGGATGGGAGGTACCTCTGTGGGGTGCTGACTCTGGGCCTTTCTGGTCTCTGCTGAGGAGTGGCACAGCTGGGTGCACAATACACCTTGTACAAGCAGGAAGTTCCTGAGGGAATCAAAAGGTGAAGGGGATCCCCAAGGGTCATACCTCAAGGGAACTCCTCAACCTGACCATTCCTCCAAGTCTTGTCTGTGACTTCTAGCATGGACATAGTCTTGTTGGGGACACGAGTTTACCCTGGAATTTTTTAATTCTTTCATATTTCAGTTTTGAAAACCAACATTTTCTGTCTTTCAAGATGGTTTCGTTAATAAAGCACTTGCTACACGGCTCCGAGTGACTGAGTTCAGATTCCTAGATCCCACGGAAGCTGTGGTAGGCTTCTGAGGTGGATACTGGAGACTATCTCAGTCTTCTGAGAACAATGACGAAAAGCAGCCAGAGACCCTGCCTCAAACAAGGTGGAAGGCAATGTTGTCCTCTGACCTTCACATGTGCCACACTCACACACTTGAATACAAATGCATGACTAATTAATCAATTAATTCAAATAATAATAACCTCTTCTAAATGATCCATGCACTTTCTGAGTAGATGGGCTGATCTCCTTAATGATTTCATTCTGCTTTGTGGCTGTGTTCATGCTCTCCTTGGACCAACAGTAAACTTGAACCAGGCATGGGGTTTCTGTGCTGTGTCCTTGGGATGGAAACTGTCCCTTGAGGAGGGAGAAGGGAGGCTCATGAGAATCCCAAAAAAGTTACAAGACTTAGCAACTTGTGAGAAGGGAGGCTAGTGAAAATCACAAGAAAGTTACAAGACTTAGCAACTTGTGAAATAAAATTCTGAGGGTGCCTCACCAAGGTTACAGAAGCAGTAACAGTTGCAGGGGAGGAAGAGACTCTTCCATGGAACTGCCTGCAAGTTGATCAGAGGACCTCAGTGATGCAACTTTGCAGAGTCATCACCTCTGGTAGGGTGGGTTTTCTGATGACCTGACTGCTCAAGGCATAGATGCTCTTGATAAATAATCCAGTAAACTCTCTGATTCACCAAGCTGACTTGGGTGGAATAGTTAACTTTGGTTTCCTTCTCCTCTCCTTCCTCTCCTTCCTCCTCCTCCTCGTCCTCCTTTTCTCTCTCTCTCCCAGTGAAAGTCACACAATTATGGTACATAGCTGTAATCCCAACAGTGGGGAGGCTGAGGCAGGAGGACCGAAGGTTTGAGACCAGCCAGCTCAAAATAAATAAAAACAAAACAAACACTTTAGGACAGTTTTGAGCTGGCTGGGAAGAGGAGAGGCATTCTTAACACATCCTGGATGAAGGCCACTGGAGAAAGTCAAAGCACGCTGCCTTGGGGAAGGACACTGGTGGAGGAGGGCGCCTCATGTGACGCACAGCTCTTTGGGCGCAGGTTATTTCGGAAGTCAGCGCCTTGATGCACTTTACGAGAAGTGATTTAATTTCATCTGAGGAGCATTATGCCTCCCATTAAATTAATGCTGCTCATTTGGATTTTACTGGCTGTGTGTAGGTCTGTTTGTATTTAATTTATAAATTTGTTAGAAGCCATATAAAAATAACAAGCAGACATTTATAGTCAGGTATGTTTGTATGGCTTAAATAATATCAAGTTTAACATAAGTTTTAAATAATTTAAGTCAGCATTGGAGCTCTGTGAGAAATTTCACCCTTCCCTTTTGAAGACACGGTCAAGTGTGAGGAACAGGACACTACGCAGTGTTGCACTCCAGCTCTGGGACTCTGGGATGGGTAGAAAGTACCACGTGGATTCAGAGGAAGGAGCAAAGCAGGGACCGTCAGTCTTGCTCTATTTCTCACCTGGTTTATCTCAGCCCTTTAATTAGGTTGAAGAAAGTGAACAGCATTGGTGATGTCAGCCCGAACTTCTCAAAAAACTCATCCCATCCATCCCCTGGCAAAGGTAGAGCCGTCACTCACAGCGAATGGACCAGAGTTAGACAACTCTGCAGATATGGACTAATTGGTTTCTCTCTCTCTCTCTCTCTCTCTCTCTCTCTCTCTCTCTCTCTTTCTCTCTCTCCCTCCCTCCCTCCCTCCCTCCCTCCCTTTCTCTTTTTCTCTCTCTCTCTGTCTACCTCTATCTCTCTCTCTCTCTATCTCTATCTTTAACTCTATGTCTATCTCTGTCTCTGTCTGTCAGGATCCAGGATAAAATGAGCCAAAATGGAAACCAAGCAGCCAAGTCCTATGAACTCGGAGCAGAGACCTATTTAGAGGAGCCATCAAAGGTTGGCTTTAAGTGGCAGAAAAAGCCAGGCAACCTTGGGAACGAAGTAGCTGGGAAGGAGTCCACAGAGCCCTTGGGAAGGGCATAGGAGAAGCTAAGCCCTTCTCTGACCCCCTCCAGGCCCCAAGGCCTACTGATATGCAGAGACCTTCTTCCATCAAGTACTTGATGTTCTCTGGCTCCACACATATGTACATGGGGGTGCACTTCTACACACACACATCACACACACACCATGCCACACAAGACAGAAAAAAAAAATAAGAAGGAAGTCAAGGAAAACAGGAAGCAAAGAGAACCAGGAAGTGATGGGAGACAGGAAGCAATGAGAATCAGGAAGTTGTAGGAGGCAGAAAGCAATGGCAGGCAGGAAGTGATAGAGGACAGGTGACCTCACTTCAAAGTCTATTCATTTCCCATCAAGCTTGACTTCCTCTGGAGACGCAGCAGCCTGTCTCAGGACCAGCCACTCAAGTCCTCTGAGTTTAACCCACGCTCTTTTCTCACCACACCCAGCCAAAGCAGAACCGTTCACTCAGTCAGCACCAGCCTCTTTGGTGAACACTGGAGAGGAAGGCCAATATTGGGGTAAAGCTCCTAGGCTCACATTCTGACTCTGAACTGCTACTGTGTGCCTCAGTTTCTCCATGCGCACAAGTGTGAGGACTGAATCCATGCAAAGAGGCCCTCTGCCTGAGCAATCAGCTGAGGAACGCTGGGACTTCCTTCCTGACTTCTCAGAAAGCCAAATGTATGGTGCTTGCCACTGGGCAGCCAGCCCTGCCGGGCTCAGGACGTCTCAGAGCTTAGTATTGGGTATTGATTCTTAACACGAATACCCTTCAATGAACTTCATTTATACAAGCCACTGCCTCAGACTGACCCAAATTGATCAAACATAAGGATTTTCCATTAGGCAGAAATTAAGGAGATATATCTTTCAATATCTCAATTTAAACAGCTTCTGTTCCACCAAGATAGGAGCAGTTGATTTGATCTGAGTGCCTCAAGAACCAGTTTGCTGAACAAAGAGATCCATGAGCGAGAAGATCCCTGGAAGCACACAGCACCTGAACCTATGCCTCCCGACACACCCCCTTGGGAGGCTGCATCCCACGCTGAATTCCTGCCCTGGACTTGACCTCACTTGACAGGGAGGGACCTTCTAAAAGGACTGAAAGCTTTGCACCTGTCCACATGGAGCTGGGCATCGTCCCAGGCCTCCTGAGAGGCAGGAGGAAGTCACTCCTTCATCATTGTTACTCTTACTTCATCATTCTTCTTCATGCTCCCCAAAGGTCAGGTAAGTATGAGTTTGTTTACTTCACTGCTGTGCCCTCAGCACATGGTTCTAGCAGACATGCACCAGGAATGGCCCCTTTCTCTACTGTGGTAATTTAAATGCTCAATGTCTCCACCGGCTGTGTGTGAACTCTTCTTCGCCACTAGATGGTTGGGGAGGTTGCTGAACCTTGACAAGATGGTGGCTACTAGGAGCAGGCATTTGAAAGAGCCCACCTCCAGATCTCTCTCTAATCTATCTATCTATCTATCTATCTATCTATCTATCTATCTATCTATCTATCGATCTATCTATCGATCTATCGATCTATCTATCGATCTGTCTATCATCTATCATCTCTCTATCATCTATTATCTATCATCTATCTATTATGCATCTATCTATCATTTATCTATTATCTATCATCTATCTATCTCTCTCTTTCCAGGGTGACTACAAAGTAGACAGGTCACAAACTTCAACATCGCAGATAGAGCCACTTCAGACACCAGTCCTTCCCACCTGGCTGGACTGGACTCTAAACCATGACAAAATACAGCCTTCCTCCTTTAAGTTGCTTCTGTCAGGCATTTGGCACAATGGCATCCATGTCTTCTGTGTCTACCCCTTGCCCTCTGCCGCATAACTGGGGGCTCCTCTCACAGAAGGGGTGAGTCTTCTCTCTCTGGAATGTGACTGGGTTGTGCCTTCCTGTGTCCAGCAGAAGGCAGCAGAAATGAGAGAGCACCATTCTGAGCCCAGATCTCAAACAGGCCTTGCCTGTCTCCACTTCTCTTACTCTCTATCGTGGCTGGGGAACAAAGCAGAGCCTGGCTGTCATGGACAAAGATGAGAGAGACTTGGCAGAGACCTGGGCCACCATCTCTGACAGAGAGATCAGCCCAAATCAGCCAACAGCAAGCCAACCCACTCACACCTAGTGAGTCCAGCTGAGCCAGCACGACCCCCAGCTGACCCCCAGGAAGATGAACTAATAGTATTTGCAGCCACCAAGGTGGGTGAAGCTAATTTCACTAGGCAGGAAGCTCCTGATGGAATGGCATCTCTACATAAATTGCTGGAATCCATTTATTAACTACATACTAAATACTAGGCAGCTGACGAAATGACTTATGGGCATTACAGATCCTGTCTTGATTTAAAATATCCTTACTTCATTCATTGTGAGATTTGTCGCACTCATTATGGCTTTTTAAGGATTCCCTTAATATCGTATTTATTTCAGCTATCAAGTCTTTTAGGCATCCTGTTAAATTTTGTAACACACACTCACCTCTCCCTATGCCCAAGTCCTGATTATAACATTAATTTCTTTTAAAAACAATTCCAATGACATAATAAAGCCCAAATGAACCTGGAACAATCTGAGCAACAGCATAAATAATGTACTAAAAGGATTATAATTCAAGGCATAAAATAAAAATCTTTGTTTCATATTAATGTAAATGAATGATTGAATAAAGGAATGTTAGGGAATACACAAATACCCCACACAGAAGGACTCCAAATAATTTATGGACACACTGATATATTCCTCTAAAGAGAGCAGTAGAGACAGTGGCTCCCCAAAAGGAGCAGGGATCAGAAGTAGGGGGGCTGGAGAGATGGCTCAGCAGTTAACCTGAAAAGCCTAGTGACTCTGGTTCAATTCTCCAGTGTCCATGTAAAGCCAGATGCACAAAGTGGCACATAAATCTGGAGTTGGTTTGCAGTGGCTAAAGGCCCTGGTACACCCCCGTCTCTCTCTCTCTCTCTCTCTCTATATATATATATATATATATATATATATAGAGAGAGAGAGAGAGAGAGAGAGAGAGAAAGAGAGAGATTCCTCCTCACTCCCTCCTTTGTTATATATAAATAAACAAAAATATTTTTAAAAATTAAAAGAAGTAGGAGATGCCAGGAAGAGAGTAATCTTACACAGAGACACCAGAGAAGTATGCACACTTTCACCCAGACCAAGATCAACATCAAGTGTGAAGCCAGGGTGATCATTGCCCTTGGCTATGCAGGGCCAGCAGCTTACATCTGCTCTCTGGTCTGCCTCCCCAAACATACAGCCCTAGTTTCATTGCTACAAGAACACCAATGACCAGTGGCAGAGTGTTCTGCAAGATGCCTTACCAGACCTCCTCAAGATGGTCAGTCAGGGTCATTACAAACGAGGAAAGCCTGAGGAGCCTCCATAGTCTAGATGGGAAGATGTGTGGTCTGGCACTGTGGATAGTATCCCGCAGCAGGAAATGGGTGAGAGCTAAGAACATGGAGACTCTAATAAAGTAGGGCCTTTCCTTGATAACCATACATCAGCATGGGTCCATTAACTCTGACAAATGTACTACAGTAATGTACGATGTTAACTGGAGGGCTACTGGGGCTGAGGGTATACGGGAACCGGTTGTACAGTCTTAGCAAATTTTCTGTAAATCTAAAAGTATTCGAAAATCAATGCTTTGTTTTGTTTAAAGAACTGACTAAGGCCCAACGTGATGAAATTAACTTCCTAAGGTCACAGAGCTTGTAAAAGACAAGCTAGAATGATAATAAAGGACTGTGTTTAAGCCAACAGCCTAGAGCTCACTATGATATTATGCTACCTAATTAAGCTAAGAAGGGAAGGAAGGAGGGGAGAGGACAAGAAAGAAGCAAAACAGAGGAAGAGGATTAAGAGAAAGAGGGTTAAAAGAGGAGGAAAAGGAGAATGAAGGAGAGGAGGAAGAGAAAGAAGAGGAGGAAGAAGGGGAGGGGAGGAGAGGGCATCGTCTGGCACATGCTTTTCTTGGGCAGTCAACACATCAAGTGAAAAACCTCCCTTGCTCTCCTTTCAGCACATTCAGCCTCTAGCTTCCAGCTCACCAGGGCTCCTTTCTCCTCCAGCTGTGCTCACCGTGCAGGCTCCCATGGAATCAATAGCTCCCATCCATCATTTCATCTCCACCACTTAGCAGAAGCAAAAACCACTTTGCCAGAGTATCTTCCACCGGACAAGACGTATCACCCCATCGCCACTGCACACATCCATTTTGCCTACAATTGTTTAAGTGGCTTGGGGGTCCTCTGAAATGGAAGATTTATTCCTCCTTCCCTTACGTTTTATTAGGGGAGGTTTATCATCGATATGAAACTTTAATTCCTTCAAAGCCACGGATTAATAGACTCATAAACTTTAATACCTGATGCTTTATGCACCTCATCCAAGATGTGCCCAGCACAGCTGGAGAATGATGAGTCCATTTGACGTTTTCGTCTCCCCCAACCTGCAGTTCCGGCCCTTTGAGGGACGTAGATTCACCTTGATACAACTTTACACTGTGACTAAGAGGCTGAATGCTGGAATTAGACCAAGGTGAGTTCAAATCCTGAATGCTATGCTAATAAAATGGCTGTGCAGCTCTGTGCTGCTTGCTTTATTCCCTGCTGCTCAGCTTAAACAAGGAGCTGGAGAGATGGCTCATCAGAAAAGTGTCTGCCACACAAGCACAGAGACCTGAGTTCAGATCACCAGAAACCATGTGGTGCTTGGCTATACTCCTAGCACTGGGGAAGGAGGGAGGGGAGGACAGGAGAATCCATCGGGCTTGGTGGGTAGCTAGTCTAGCTAAATCGGGTGAGCTCCAGGTTCAGTGAGAGAGCTTCGTTCAAAAAATAAGGTGGGTCTGGAGAAATGGCTCAGGTAAGAGTGCCATTTCAGCATGAGGACCTCTTGGGCTGTAGACTGCCAAGTTCAACTCAGAACCCTGAGTGTGGCTACACATGTCTATAACCCTAGTTCTGGGGTGGGGGGGCCAGAGACCAGAGAATCACTGGTGCTCCCTGACAGACAGCTCCAGGTTGAGGAAGAGATCCTGCCTCCAGGAACCATCAAGATAAGTGATAAGAGGACACCCAATATTATCCTCTGGCCTCCACATATATACACTTGGGACATATACAATTACATACACACATACATGCATCACACCTATTACACACACACACACACATAATAAGGTGGAAAACAACACCCAAGGTTGTCATCTGGCTCCACATGCACACACATGCATCCACACAATAAACATACATACATAGAGAGAGAAGATAAAATGGGAATAAAATGAGACTTTCCCAACCAAGGTCGTTGATTATTCAGGGTGCCGGGGGGAACACCGAAGGAAGAAAGGGGCTATATAAAGGATGGTGTAATCTTGTTCAGTATTGTTCCTGCTTGTGTTCAGTGCTGAATCAACAATAGCTATCGTCATGACTACACTTGATCTAAGACTAAAAGACCCACAAGCACAAAATGAAAAGGAAAGCCTAATAAAGGCACCCCAGGAACTCTGGAGCCTACCATGCCAAGAGGCAGGAGCCTCAGCTCCTCTTAGCTTTGCCCCTGGCCCCAAGTCAGGACTCCAAGGCTTAGCTGGTGTTCCAGGGGACCGTTTGCTGCCTTTTATGGTAAGTACTGCTTATCAGTTCTTCCCAAGAATATCCCAGAGGCAAAAGATTAGACTGAACCCTTTGTAATTTTCTAATTTCTCAGAAGAAAACAGGAGAGGCAACTTCACAGTGTTTCCCCAGCCTTGTGTCACAATTTCACCCTCCATCTGAAAGGCTCCTTTTTGCATCAATGATTTAAATAAAATAGCAAAGAGGAGAGGATAATTACACCGACCATCTGATACACTCATTCAGATAGATCCTAGGAACGATAACTAGTCTTTACACCAATAGTCGTCAATGAGGTGATTAGAGTTGGCACGGTTATGAGTAGTCGGAGGTTAGAGATGCTGTGTAACCTCGCCATCGCTTCGGATGGCCCCGCCACCAAAGGTGCTGAGGTTCAGTGGGGGGGGGGGGGGCTCTTTCAGACACATCCTAGTGTGAAGAGAGTTTTACTTATGGTGACTTGTTATCCACCTATGGAGGAGGCACCACTGTGACCTGCCTTGCATACTAGATGATGACCAGCTTCTATTCTTTACCTCCTCCTAGGTTCTCATCCTCACCCTGGTCTCTGGGTCTGAACTTGCTCGGCGATTTACCTTGGCCAATTGTTGCAGTCAGCTTTCTAGTTGCTGCGCAGAGAGAACCCGAGCAAAAGCGGCTTGTAGAGGAATGGGTTTATTTGGCTTACGGACTCGAGGGGAGACTCCATTCTGGCAGGGAAAACGATGGCATGAGCAGAGGGCTGGACATCACCTCTGCCACAGCACTGCAAACAGCGGCAGGAAGGTATGCCAAACACTGGCAAGGGGAAGCTGGCTTATAACCCCATAAGCCCACCCCCAACAACACAGCTTCATCGAGGTTGTAAAACCCAAACTGCCATCAGCTGAGGATCGATCTATCAGAACACAGTCAATTGTTTGTGGGGGACACCTTTATCAAACCATGACACCAATGGTATCCAGGGCGACCAACTGTGTGCCGATTCCACATGGTTCTGCTTCTCCCACCATTCCGCCAACTGTGTGAGAATGACGGGTCTCACCTGTCCCACTGGCCCCAAAGAAGGAGATGTAAGAAGTATAAGCAGCGCCCTGGTGACTCTAGACCTGCTGGCAAGAGCAGAGTCACCCTGCCTAACCACCCAACATCAGCTGAACCCCAGCAAACCCATAGCCCCGTGAGTGACAGCAGTGAGGTCAGCTGATGCTGGAGTTCAGGGATCATTTGTTTTGCCTAGAAGTAAGCTGAGGCACACAGAGGTTGGATAACCACTCGGGTCTCTCTGCTCACTGGATGAGGGGCAGAACCAAATGATGTCTGTATGTATGATCTCGGCCCCCATGCCCCTACCTTATTCAGTGCTCTTTGTATTAGTTATTTTCTCATTGCTGCGAACAAATAACTGCCAAACATCTGTTTAAGGGAAGAAGGGTTTATTTCAGCTTACAGTACCCCATGGTGGAGAAGGCGGAGGGGGCGGGCAGGAGCTTGAGGCAGCTGGTCACCTTCTGCACCACGAGGAAGCAGACAGTGGTGAATGATGCTGCTTGGCCTGCCCTCTCTTTTTCTACAGTCCCACGCCAGGCCATGGAATGATGCAGCCCACAGCTAAGGTGGGTGGTCCCACTTTGATTGACCTAATCAATCCCTCACAGGCATGCCCAGAGGCTAATCTAGATAATCCCTATCAGTTCCTGTCAAGTCCACTTTTGATATAAACTGTCACACTCTCCTTCTGTCTCTCCTTCCTCACAGCATTGAGTGCCAACCATGAACCAGACACAGTACTTACACTGATGATGTAATCATGAACAAATGTGATGAGTTCCCTGCCTCAGGTCAGAGCACAGAAGAAATGGGGGTGGGAAAACAGCTTCTTTATCATTCCCAGAAAATTCCACATCCCATTCAGCAGCAGGGTATCGTGTCTATGGTTTTCCCTACTAGGACTAGTTCTGACAGTTCTATCTCCTCACTGCCCAGGGCTAAGTCTGACCCAATGCTTGTCACTCTTGTACCCCATGCACTTGGATGTCAATGCACAAATACAAATGGCTGATCTTGCACTGGGTCAGGGACAGATGCTTCTCTGGTCCCTGTGACATAGGCCTGCCATCCCAGCTACTCAGGAGGCTGAGGTTGGAGGATTGCAAGTTCAAGGTCAGACTGGACTACAGAGTGGACAACCTAGATAAAGCCTGTCTCAAAAGTTTTTTTTTTTTTTTAGTAAAAAGAGGGATATGGCTATGACCTGAGTTTGAGTCCCCAGAACCATATAAAATGCTGGGTCTGTAGACACATGTCTCTAATCCGGGGCTGGAGACTGAAGGGTTGGTTTATCAGGACTTGCTGGCTAGTTTATCTAGCTGAATCAGTGAACCCCAGGTTCACTGAAAGACTTTGTCTCATAAAAATAAGGTGGAGGGCTGGAGAGATGGCTCAGCGGTTAAGGCACTTGCCTCCAGTGCCTAAGGCCCCAGGTTCAATTCCCCAGGACCCACATAAGCCAGACCCACAAGGTGGTGGCCCTGGTTCTCTTCCCCCCCCCTCTCTCTCTCTCTCTTTCTCTGCTTGAAAATGAATAAATAAAATATTTTTTAAAAAAGAATTGGATCTGCTCAGCAGAGCCTCATGGGGGGTGCAAGGGTTCATCTTCATTGCTACCTTGACTGGATTAATAATCACCTAGGAGACATAGCTCCAGGTGTATCTTGAGGGTCTTTCCAGAGAGGTTTAACTGAGGAAGAGTCAACCTGGGGGGGGGGTCCAGAGATGAACAAAAAGAAAGAAGAGAAAGTGAGCTGAAGACCAGGATTCATCTCCCTCTGTTTTCTGACCAGAGATGCAATGGACCAGAGCCTGGGTTCCAGCTGCCATGCCTTCCTGCCACAGTAGACTTCTCCAATGGTGAGCCACATAAACCCTTCCCCCATCAAGGTACTTTGTCAGGTAACTGTCACAGCAATGATGGAGACCCCAAGCCCAGCCAATCCCTGATTATCACTGTGAGGCGTGGAAGCCTAGGGTGCCCACCCAGCTAACCAGACTGGTGCCCCACAGAAATGGAGAGAATCACTCGGGGAGGGTTAAACTGCAAAGTCTAGGAAGACATCATTTTGTAGAAATGGAAAACTAACACAGCACAAGGTACAGGGACCATCCTCGGGGCTTCCCACCTACTTCTTTTCCACCCTGGAATGAATGCCTCCCTAGGGATGGATGTTCTATTGGTTTCCTATGAATACTGTTAACAAGTGACCACAAAGAGGTGGCCTAAATCAACATATACTCATTTTCCCATAGCTCTGGGAGGCAAAAATAGAAACCTAGGGTGTCCACAGGGCCCCGCTGCCTCTGAAGGTGCTAAAAAAGAATCCCTCCTCTCTCTCCCTCCATCCCCTCCTCTCTGTATGTGTGGTGTGTGCAGATGCACACCCTCCATGTGTACGCATGCAGAGGCCAGAGGAGAACATCAGGTGTCCTCTCCCATTGTTATTCTACCTTATTTCCCTGAGACAGAGTCTCTCAATGAACCTGGAGCTCATGCTGCTTTTAAGTTAGACTGGCTGACCAGTGATCCTCTACCCCCTCAGTGCTGGGGTTAGAGGTATGCACAGCCATGCCCAGCTGTGTATCCTGAGGATCAATCTTGGGTTCTCATTCTTACCCACTTAGCCATCTCTCCAGCCCATCATTCTTTATCCCTTCCAGGGCATGCGGCACCCCTGGTCCTCTTCCAGCTTTGGCAGCTCTGTGATCCACATGCACTGGCTTATAGAAGCCCCGTGTGGCTCTCTGCCTGCCATCACCCAACCATCTCCCTCTGTGTGTGTGTGAGTCTGCATCCACATCTTCTCTTCTATAAGATTTGGACACACCCACTTCAGCTTGACATCATCCTCGTGTGATTAAATCACAGAGCCACTCTCCCAATAAGTCACCTTCACAGCTACTAGGGTTAAGACAATGCACCTCGGGGGAGGACATGACTCAACCCAGAAGAGATGGCGCCTTCACACCCAGAAAGCAGGGTGTGGGTTCTGTCTGCCACCCCCAGCCTGGGGAGCTGCCCCACTCCCTTACTCCCACACAATGCCCAGTTCACTGCATGCTTCCTGAGCTCTGATTTGGGCTGCTCACTAGAAGATAAGCCAGTAGGAACAGAGCCAAGAGGACCCTTGTGTCTATAAGGCTCCCATTCTTACAAAAAAAAAAATCAAGCAGTAAAAAGATCATTTCTGATTGGTAAATGGTATGAACGATAACAGCAGTGGTTGTTATAGGTACAGTGATGATAGCTGTGCCTGACATGATTCTAAAGTGTGTGTGTGTGTGTGTGTGTGTGTGTGTGTGTGTGTGTGTGTGTAACAAAGGACAACTTCAGATGTCATTCCTCAGGAACCATTTCCTTTTCTTTTGTTTTCTGTTTTATTTTATTTTAAATTTTTTTATTGTCCATAATGAGTTACATTATTTAATGGGCAAACAATGAGTTGTTAACCCCAGTTCCCCAATGCCCCTCTTCCCCATTCCCAATCGGCTAGATATCCTCCCCCGTGGGCAGTCTGGATCAATCCTTGGGGCAGGGGACCATGGATAGCCTAGTAGCCATCCCGGCTCAGGAACCATTTTCTACCCTTTTTTTAAACCACAGCGTCTCTCACTGACCTGGAGCTCATTAAGTAGACTAGACTGGCTGATCAGTGAGCCCCAGGATCTAAACTGTCTCCACCTCTCCAGCTCTGGCATTACAAGCACATGCCTAGCATTTTTACATGGGTTACTGGGGATCAAACTCAGGTCCTCGTGTTGGCAAGGCAAGCACTTTACCAGCTGAGCCATCTTCCAACACTGACTCTTAACACTTCATCTCGAGTTTTTCTCACCATCCCAGTAAACCTTGAAAGTAACTACTTCCCAACCAGACAAGTAGATCACTTGGAACCAGATACCTGGTAGGAAGCAATTCAAAGGAGGAAGGAGTTTGTTTTTGGCTTAGAGTTGGAGCATGCGGTCCAACATGGAGGGGTGGCTGGCTGCATGCTGGCAGAAGTATGCAGTTTACCTCCCCACATCTTAGAAGAACAGGAAGCAGAGGGTAGACAGGAAATGAGGCCCAACTATAAAACCCCAAGCCTGCCCAGAGCATCCCACTTCCTCCAGCAAGGTTCCACCTCTAAAGGTTCCATGACCTTCCCAAACAGCACCACCAACATGCTCAAACACATGAGCATCCAGGGGACTTTTCACATCCAAACCACAACAACGGGCAACACAGAGCAGTTATACACAGCTAGTGGCAGAGAAGGATTCAAACACAGGCAGCAAAACTCCTGAGACAAAGTGGCCAAGAAGACAGAAGGGTGAAGAGTGGGAAAGATCTGAGCTCTGTCAGTCATACAAGAGCACTTTGGGGGCAAGAGTCCAAGGGCTAGTTGGGGTGGATGCCAAATTGTGGCTGGTAGAAAGGAAATATTGTGGGTCCCACGGGAGGGTACTTGTGGATCTAGACTCTCTCTGGAAGCTGACAGCATCTGGAACACTCAGAAGCACTCGAAGCAACCAGCAGACATGGGCAGAACCCCTAACACTTTAGAAGGACTGGTCTTAGAGCTCCCTTGTCGTTGTCGTGTTTTGAGGGATGCTGCGCTCTGTCTGTGTTTGCTTCTCACTGCCTCCACCCATCCTATAGCCTGCCCTTCCCTTGTAGAGCCATCCCCCATCTGGGGTGATTAATGGGTTTAATTTATCACTAAATCTCGTGGATCTGAGCTGGGCCAGTGTGGGAACAATCAGTGGATGAGCAGAGGTCTCTGCCCCCTTACTTATATTCATTTTTGCAGTAGGGGCAATCATAATTTGTTCATTTGTCTCTGTTCTGGCTTCACTGGATTTGATGGCTAGTTCAGGGCCAAGAAAGGATGCATGTTCAGCCTGAGTGTTCCCAGCAGGTCGGGGGAGATGAGGATTTCAATGAACCAGCATCAGGATAGGAATGTTCCTCCTCACTCCTGGGGAAATTCAGGGTCCAGGATGCTCAGAGCCAGATTTCCCCCAATTGGTGGGACACAGTGGAGAGAGGAAGAAAGAAGATAAGGAAAGGTTTCCATTAAAGAGTCCCAGGTCAAGGACAAGACGCTGGTCCTGAGATTCATCTTCCAGGAGATACATCCACATAGAGGAAGACTTCAGGCTTCCAAACATACCCACACACAGATAGACTTTTACCCTCCAAACACACCCAGACACCCTGGGCTGCAGTTCAAGGTGAAAGCACCAGGGCCTTGACCACCAAAAGCTATGGTCTCCAAAGTGTGGTGAAATGAGTTTTCTTCCTTCTTGTAATTTCTGGGAAACTACATCTTCTGGGTACAGTTCAAGACTGGGAAGGAGACAGGGATTATATTGTAATATGACTCAAGCCAGCTCAGAAGGGTCCTGCCCACATAGCTGTATGACACCCCTCTAAAGTGATACCCCCATGAGGGACAATAAGTAGATGGGAGACATAAGTCTCCAGGGTGGGGCTCTCTGCAGCCCCCTCCCCAAGATCACCTGATAATATGGGGCTCTGAATATTGATTATTATTGACCTGCTGGGTGGGTTAAAACACCTGGTGTCATTTCAACTCTGGGAACAGACAGCTGGCATCTTAACTAAGAACTTTTCCTGAATTCTTTGAGAGGCAAAATCAGCAGGACATGAAAACAGGTACAGAGGATGCACACAGAGACTTCAGACCCTCAGCTCTACCATGCAGGATCCAGCCCAGAGCCCCTCAGTTACATGCGGAGGTGAGATGCTCCCACCTCCCAATTAGAAATGTGGGTTGAGGAGTCCTCAGTTTTGCTGTTTTATTTTTGTTTGGTTTGGTTCAGTTGGTTATTAGGCTGGTTTTGGTCTCTTAAGATGTTATACTGTGTAGCCAAGGCTGGCCCTGAATTAACCTTGTAGCTGGGGCTAACCTTAAACTCACTGTGAATATCTCTGGCTGTACTCAATCTCTCTATGTAGCCCAGGATGACCCTGTACTCCTGATCCTCCTGCCTTGGTCTCCCAAGTGATGGGATTATTGACATGTGCCCAACATTTGGCTGCCACTTTTTTCTTTATTGGACTATAGCTCAGATCATTCAATGGCTTTTAAATCCATTCAGAGTTGTGTAAACATCACCTGAATGCGTTTTCACATTTTCATCACCCTTTTGCTCTTGTCACCCCCAATCCTTGAAACTATGAATGAATGTCCAGTCTCTATGGATATGTTTGACATAGACAGTTCACAGAAATGGCCTCCTCCTTCCTTCTCATGGCTTCTGTCCAGATCCAGCCTCTTCTCTCATGGGCAGCTCAGTCTCCCCAAGCTTCAGCCTCTGCTCTGGAGGGAAGGGCTGGTCCTCGCTCATTACCAGCAGGTGCAGGGAATGTGGCCTGGGTTGATTGATGCCTGTCACAGGGCTGGACACTGAGTAGATGCTCAGCAAGTATAACTGGTGCCTGATCTCAAATGTTGGTGCCCTGTTTGGTAACAATGAGCCACATGGGGCCACTTGGTAATAGACAAGGTTCTGGGGTGAGGGGGTCCCAGAAGAGAAAGTAACCAGAGGGGTTCCTCAGACCATTCCCAGTGAGGGAGGCATGATTACGGGGATGCTGAGATAGAATGGTGAGTGTGACAAGTACAGTAAACATCACTGGCCTCCAGGGGGACAGATGCCAAGGGCATCTCTTGTAATCTGAACCAGGGGAAGGCTGGGCAGGCATCTCAGAGTCAAGTCTCCTGGCAGGCCCACCATCTCCCAACTGGCAGCTGTCAGGCCCATGGAGCCTGCCCATACTAAACTTTCAGCTCCTGGGTACAGGAGGGGTGGCAGTAATTGGGTTACACGCTCCAAGGATGCGGCTGCTCTTGGCAGAGCTGCAAATTGAGTTTGAAATAAGTAATCCTAATCCAGAGCCAAGCCGCTCGTGCTGTGAACAGTGAGGCCTGGTTGCCAGCTTCCCTCCTCCTCCTTCTCATCTTCCTCCTCTTCTGGAGATGCTGCCTCTGGGCCTGTGAATGACAGTTCCAGTGATGATGGGGAGCCAGCTTCCAGAGAAAGGAGGCCATTTCCATATACAGTGCAAAGCAGACAGATCCAGGGGCACAGAATGTGGATTTGGGGTTGCCAAGTGCTGGGGGAGCAAAGGACCAGGGTTTGAAGGCTAAATTATTTGCAAGGGCTTCCTTGCAAGTAATAACAATGTTCTAAAGGTGATGGTTACACAGCTGGGAACACACTTAAAACCATTGTCTTTCACCACTTAATGGCTAAGCTACACAGCTATGAACCACCTCTCAATAAAGCTGCTGCTTAGACAGAAGCAGGAGGCTGGGTATCAGAATAGCTTCTGGGTCCCAGGAGATGGATTAGCAGATAAGAGCTCAAGCTTAAGTGTAACAGGGTACTTGCAGTTCCTAGCTAGTCCCAATGCATCTTAACACTTAAGTGTACCCTGATTTTTATCATATAAATTTAAAGAATTAAAATGATCGATCACAAGATAGTAAGGCTTAGTGGGAGACTTTATTTAAGAGGAGGAGAGGAGAAGCTACAAGTGAGGAGAGAGCAGATGGGGGAGGAGCTAGCCTCATGGCTATAAAACCAGGGGATCTGTGCTCACAGCCAAGCAAGAGAAAGGAGAAATCTAAGAGGGCTCCCATCATGGGAACAAAGGGTCCACGTGGAAAGAAAAAAGCCCCAGCCCCAGGGATGTGGTGAGGGGGCCTCACCCAAGCCTGGAGAATTAGATGTCTCCCTGCTGGCCAGTCATGAGGAAGAGAGCGAGTCCTTTGTTCCCCTTCTAATAAGTATATCTCTTTCTGGCTCAGGTGAACCAGAGATACAGTGGTTGGTCTAGCTTTGACCTATCACAGTTCCAGGACCAGGTTTGAGCCCTAATAAGAGACATCACCCACTCAAGGGGAGGGGTTCAGATAAGGCAAGAGGTAAGTGGAGCTGCAAACACAAGCCCAAGGACACTTGTGGTCACCCTTGAGGTCCCAGTCACCCTAATCTGTCACATAAGGATCTGAGTTTGATCCCCAGCACCCATGAAACAAACCAAGAGTAGCCACACATACCTATAACCCCAGTGATATGGGGGGGGGGTGCGGGGAGGGAGACAGGAGTATCACTGGGGCTCCCTGGTTAGTCAGTCTAATTGAAAGGCAGGGAGCCTCAGGTTCAGTGAGAGACTCTGTTCCAGAGAAATAGAGTAGAAGAGCAATAGAGAACACCCACAATTCTCCTCTGGTGTCCACATACACATAAGAAACATGTATCTGCACATGTACATGCACAACACACACACCCCTTTGTTGGCCACACAGGTCTCAAATTCTGCCATAAGAACAAAAGTAACTGTGCCCAGATTCTAATCCTGAGGCCTGAAGCCACACAGCAGAGAATTGCAGAAGCAGGGCTTCACCCCAAATGCCTGAGGCCTGGGTTTTTCAGCATGCTTGAATGAGAAGCAGCTTAACCCCTGCTTGGGGCCACCTGCAGATCACTACTGAAGAAAGAGTAAGTAAGGGACTGGGCAGTGCAGAAGGCATTCTGGCTCTATTCTGAGTAGCTGAGTTGAGTTCCACCCTCAGACCTAATGTAAAAAGCCAGAAGAAGCCATGGAGGGCTTCTATAATCCCAGCAGCAAAGGTGGAGACAGGAGAATTTTCCAGAAGCTCTCAGAAAAAGCAGCAAAAAGAACAACTGAGAAAGACTGAAACATTGCTCCAAATGAGGTTGAACAGGGAGGTCAGACTAGAAAGTTGTCCTCTGACTTCCACACACATGCTGTGGCAACACACACACACACACACACACACACACACACACACACACACAAATACATTATTTTTTTTTTAAAGGACAAATAGTTTAGAAGAGATGTGTGGGTTTAGACACTTCTAAATAGACCAGTCAAAGCAATCCTGTCCTGGCCTCCCTGTCTCCCCAGAGGAGTCTGGAGACGTGGGTCTGTTACAGATCTGCCAGCAGCAGCCCCCACCTTGTGCAGAGTCTGTAACTCAATAGAGAAGTAACGCAGCTGATGCCTGCTGCTGGCTCCCAGCTGGACCTGGGAGGAGATAACCGTCCCTAGGCTCAGGGCCACTGTTCCTCCCCTCTGCTGCCCAGAGCCAGGCTTTGTCAGGCTTCTGCTGCCACCTACAGCAGTAGTGACAAAAGACAGGTCTCCAGCCAGACCTGGATGAACTAAGCAGGGGCCTCCAGAACATGCAGTCATCCCCTGTCCTCACACAGCTGGAGTCAAATACACTCAGGAGCTCCTGTCCAATGTGGCCATCCATTAAGACATAAGCCCATAGAGGGTACCTGGGGAAGCCCCCTTCCCTGTCAGCTTCCTACGTGGTCATCCATTAGCACACATGCCCATAGAAGGCACCTGGGGAAACCCCCTTTCCTGTCAGCTCCCACCCCACAGCACTGGGCTGTGGGTTAGCTGCCCACTCACCCCCATGGTGACATCACTGGTCATCCACAGCTGGCAATATGTCTATATCTTCCAATCACAACAGCCACAATGAAAACGACCATGGTTTGAACACTCATGTTGAAACTTATTTTCTATTGGAGGATCTCAAGTTCAAAGTTCCAGGCCAGCTTGAGGTACACAGTAAGCCCCTGTCTCTAAATAAACAAACAAACAAACAAAAGGGAAGGGAAGGAGGCAGCTAGCTGGTGCTGTACTTATCTAGTCTGCACAAAGCACTAAATAACTGGACATGATAGCACATGACTATAACACCAGCAGTTGGGAAGTAGAGGCAAGAGAATAAGAAGCTCAAAGCCATCCTCAGCTACATAGAAAGGTTGAGGCCAGCTTAGGCTACATGAGAGCCTGTCTTCAATAAAATAATTAACAGACTAATTTCTTGAAAAAAAACTTGAAGTTGTGTCTTGTGGATCTGGAGGCTGGGAAGTCCACAGTAGGGTGCCTGCATCTACCCAGGATCAGGCAGGACCTGGCAGGGAGTCAGAACACAGCAGAAAGCAGAGCAAGTGTGTCAGGTCAGGTCTCTCTTCCTTTCCTAGAAGGTCACTCATACCTTCATGGGGTCCCACCCTCACAACCTCATCTAATGCTAATTACCTCCCAAGAGTCTCACTTTCCAACACACACCTGAATTTAGGGATCAAGTTTCCAACATTTACCATAGCAAGTCCCCCTCTGTCTCTCTTGGGACAATGTTCAAAATCTGTCTGTCTCCCTCCCTCCACTTCCCCCAATGTTCTTCTTCACGGTCTTTCTCCTCCCCTAGGGTACAAGCTCCAGAAAGGCCTCAAGAAAGCTGTTTTCAGGCTGAGATGGCTCAGTTGGTGTGACAGTTTGACTGAATGTCCCCCAATAGATTCAAAATTGTAAAAGTTTTTCTCCAGTTGCCTGGCAGGAGGAGATGTCTCTTTGACCTGGCCTCCTAGGGTATTTCTAAGGTGGATGTAAAATTCCAGCTATACATAGGCAAAGATCAGCCAAAGCTGAAGTCTGGCAGTCCTGTAGTTAGTTAGATTTGGAGTGTGCTGGCTGGAGGTGGTGGGTTTCTGTGTTTGGACCTATAAAAGGGGGCCAGCCCTTTTCTTTATTTTATTTTTAAATATTTTATTTATCCATTTTCAAGCAGAGAGAGAGAGAGAGCGAGAGAGAGAGCACCACAGCTACCACCTTGTGGGTCTGGCTTATGTGGGTACTGGGGAATTGAACCCATGGCTTTAGGCACTGGAGGCAAGTGCCTTAACTGCTGAGCCATCTCTCCAGCCCTTTTTCTTTATTAAACTTCCCCTGGATCTGTTACTGTAATAAATACTTTCCTCCCAAAACTGTACCTGGTTTGGAGATTCATCCCAGCAGCGTGTGGCTGACTATGACAGTTGGTAACATGTTTCCTGCACAAGCATGAGGACCTGAGTTCGGATCTCCAGCACCCATGTAAAAGCCCAGTGCACACCTGCAACCCCAGTGCTGATGAGACAGAGATAGGGAACTCCTGGGTTCACTGGGAACTCACTGGCTTCTCACCCAGACGAACTGTTGAGGACTAGGATCATCGATAGACTAGGTGAATAAAACATCCAACGTTAACTTCTGGCCTCTACACGCATGTGCACACACATATGAACATACCACATAAACATGCAAAAAGTGCTATTTTAGCCATTGGTGAACACACGGCACACACAGCAGGGCTCTGGGGCACTTCAGAACCCATGAAAGATGGGCCATCTGCAGGAGGCCTTGAATACAGAACTAAAAGGTAGGACAATTTGCTGAGAGCTGTCCAGCCAGACATACCCAGCAGGACAGGAAACATACCTGTGTTATCTAAGGAAAAGCAGCCCCCAAAGGATCTGCATGATAAGAATAGCAAAATAAATTTCAAGAACAAATCTAAATCCACCACCCCGGTGCAGGCTGAAAATTACCATATCAGCTGGTGGAAATGTCAATTCCAACTTCACTTATAAAACCAGTCTCGGGCTCTGATTGCAAAATTATTATTTCATATGAGAAAGAGCATTGCCTGGATAAAAAGTGATGGTGAAAGTAAAAAAAAATCCATTTACTCAATATCCCCCCTCCCCCAAAACAGAACAAAACAAAAATTTAGCATTAAAAGTTACTCCGGATAATTGCTGATATAAATATCACTTAGTGCAGATGCTGTGGATAAAATGTAATTATTACTCATGGAAAATCAATGGTGGCAAATGATAAAATCCATGATCTGGATCTTTCTACCAAGCAGATGTGTCTGTATACTCGGGTCATGGGCTTATGCTTATTAATTGAAAATGATGTCTAAATAGAAATGAGTCTCAACTCAAGGATGGAGTGGCCAAGTGAAAGTCCAGATGGGATGGCAGCCAAAAGGTCCAAACAGGAGCAAAGCATCCCTGCTCCCAGCAATGTTTACTGAGCACTGCCCTACCCTGGGTCCCAGCTGTGAATAAAGACCTGGCTCCCCCTCCCTAACCCTAGACACACCTGCCATCAAATGGATAAACAAAAGAATGGGGCTGGGGAGACAGCTTTGTGATTTTAGGAGCTTACTTGCAAAGCCTGCCAATCAAGGCTTGATTCCCCTGTACCCACTTCACCCACTTAAGTTCAGACACATGCATCTGGAATTCATTTATAGTGACAAGAAGTCCTGGCACAGCCTCTCTCTTTCTCTCTCTCCCTCTCCTTCTCTCTCCCCCTCTCCCTCTCTCTCTCCCCCTTTCTCAAATAAATATTTTTAAAAGATAACAAATTGTGATACCCATTGTGATGGTTTGAATATAAAATATCCCCCATGAGCTTGTGAGTTTTAATGCTTGACCCCCCCCCAAAAAAAAAGGTAGCGCTATTTGGGGAGGTTGTAGAACTTTTAGGAGGTGGGGACTGGTTAGAGGAAATGGATTGCTGGGGGCAGGCTTTCAGGGTTATGGTCTGGCCTCGCTTCCTGCCCAAGCTGTCTCAACTTCCTGGTCCACTGAGATGTGAGCAAACAGACTCATACTCCTGCTGCCAGGGATGGGTGCTTTTTCGACCACGAGGGATTCCCCGCCATGATGGACTACACCCTCTTGAATATGAGCTAAAACAAACTGCAACATTAGGCAATTTGTCCCAACAACAAGGAGAGCAGCCATAACACAAGCAAGGTAGGACTGGAGTGGCCACTGTAGGTGGGGAAAAGTGACATGGGGACATTTGGGATGAGAGGAGAAGAAGAAAGAGGAAAAGAAGAAGGAGAAGAAGTAGGAAGAGGAAAAGAGGAGGAAGAGGAAGAAGGGGTGGAGAAGGAGGAGGAGATGAAAAAGAGGAGGAAGAAGGAAGAGGAAGAAGGGGAGGAGGAGGAGAAGGAGAGGAAGCTGACTGCCACGTGGCACTGTTAGGAAGTGAGAAGATGGTGACAAGGGATGGGCACCTCACTAGTGAGGAGAGTTTGTCCTTGCAGCAGGGAGAATGACCAGACAAAGTCCTGCCTCGTGTGTTCCTTCTGCACACACACCACTCTCCCTTCTGCTTTTCCACCATGTTGTAACACAGCATGTTGGAGTCAACTTTCTCATTGCTATGGCCAAGATCTCTATAAACAGCAGCTTGAGGAATGGGTTTATTTTGGCTTATAGACTCGAGGGGAAATTCCATGATGGCCAGGAAAATGATGGCATGAGCAGAGGGTGGACATTGCCTTCTGGTGGCGATCAGGTGGACAACAGCAACAGGAGAGTGTGCCAAACACTGGCAAGGGAAGCTGGCTAGAACCCCATAAGCCCACTCCCAACAACATACCTCCAACAAGGTTGCACTACCCAAACTGCCATCAGCTGGGGATCAAGAATATTGAACACATTTGTTTGTGGGGGACACCTGGATGAAGCCATAAGGAGGAGGAGGCTCTCTATCTCCTGCCTTCTGAAGCCCTTTTGTGTGTTCTGCTTCCTGTCGCCCCTGACCCCTCGCCTTGTCACTGTCTGCTTTGGAACTGCTTCAAATGAAACAGGGAGACTCTGTTCACGTTTTGGCAACTGGTGCAAAAACACCTTCCTGCCAACTCTGGTGCAAAAAGAAGAGATTTCATCAGTCTCCGGTGTGATTACCTGGGCATGTGGGATGTCTAGCAGAGGCCATGAAGTTTTGAAACATTAAACTTTAACGAGCAGGCAAACATACTGCTGCGTCAATTCTCCACCTGGTGTCACTGGGGAGAAAGCCCGGTCACCCCATCAGCCTCTTCAGGTAGGTCTTGTCATTCGTGTTCTGTCGTATTGCATATGCCCAGCCTGGGTGTGCATGAAAAACATTTTGCTAGCCACCAGTACCAGAACACAAGCAAACAGACAAGCAGACAATACGGTTGGGACTTGGCAAAGTTTGCGGCACATATTTTAAGGTGGAACCTTTAGTGGGTGGGGCCAAGTAAGGCAGTAGGTCGCTTGGGGTATGCCTTTGAAGGCTCTGCCTGTGTCCTGGACCCTTCCACTCTCTGCCTTCTGTCCAACATGAGATGATCCTGCTCCCAGATACACTCTTCACAATGATGCTGACTCACCACAGGTCCATAAGCAATGGAACCAGGTGACTATGGACCAAAAGCCTCAGAAACCACGAGCCAAAATAAATCCTTGCTCCTTTAAGATTAGTGTTAAGTCTTCTCGGGTAATTTATCACAGCAGCACAGAGTCTCGTGAGAGCTGGAGAGATGGCTCAGTGGTTAAGGCGCTTGCCTGTAAAGCCTAATGACCTGGGTTTGATTCCCCAGTAACCATGTAAAGCCAGATGTACAAAGTGACACATACATATGGAGTTTGTTTGCATTAGCTAGAGGCCTGTTGTGCCCATTCTCTCTCTGTCTGTCTCCCTGTCTCTGTTTGCAAATAAATATTTTATTTAAAAAGTATCATGAGGGCTGGAGAGATGGCTCAGCGGTGAAGGCACTTGCCTCCAGTGCCTAAGGCCCCGGGTTCAATTCCCCAGGTCCCACATAAGCCAGACCCACAAGGTGGTGGCCCTGGTGTGTGTTCTCTCTCTCTCTCTCTCTCTCTCTCTCTCTCTCTCTCTCTCTCTCTCTCTCTCTCTCTCTCTCTGCTTGAAAATGAATAAATAAAATATTTAAAAAAAAAAAAAGTATCATGAACACAGGGCTTGCCTTGAAGGAACAAATCAGGACAAAATGAAAAGCTGATCTTGGGGATCTGGATCAGGAATCATCTTGGGAGGTAATTGGGATCATTAGGAATCACACAGGCGTTGACACGTTTCCACTCAGGCCTCCACCATCCCTTTCACATCTAGTTACCTCTACTCACAGCCTGAAAGGAGCCATAACAGTGTGGAAACAAATGGGTGTGACTGGGTCTCAATAAATCTTTATTGACTAACACAAGCACTGAGTTTACGTGGGCCAGAGTGTGCCAAGTCCTGACCTGTGCTTCAGGGCGAAAGATGTGGAAAGGACCCCACAATGAAGATGGGGAGGACCCACCATGAAGATAAAGAGGACCCACCGTGAAGATGAGGAGGACTCACAGTGATGATGAGAAAAATCTACTTCAGGTTTCTCTTCCCATAGAGGTCGCTGCTTGAAAGTCAGAGGGGCTAAACACCTAAGCCACTTCAATGGAGAAGAGAAATGCAATTCTTTCAAATGACACACCCATTAGATTAAGAAAGCATCTGTGGGGCTGGAGAGATAGCTCAGCGGTTAAGGCACTTGCTTCCAGTGCCTAAGGCCCCGGGTGTTCAATTCCCCAGGACCCACAGAAGCCAGACCCACAAGGTGATGGCCCTGGTGCTCACTTGTTCTCTCTCTCTCTCTCTCTCTCTCTCTCTCTCTCTCTCTCTCTCTCTCTCTCTCTCTCTCTCTCTGCTTGAAAATGAATAAAATATTTTTTTAAAAAAAGAAAGCATCTGTGTCTCTCCAGACACACGTGGTATGCTACCTCTGCTTATAATAGTCTCTGTCCCAATTTATCCCTACCTACAGCGTGACACTCACTGAAAACTCCTAGTATTCATGTGAGGGAGAAATGGGGATGTTTGAGTAGGCAAGAGTGTCCTGTGGAAGGTGTGGTTTAACAGCCTCCTAGGCTCTGGCCCAGAGTTCATGAGTCAGAAGATGTAGGATAGAGTTAGAACCTGCAGTTCCAGAAGATGAAGCTCTGTCCAGGAACATCCTCTGCCCAGTCCCCAGTCCAGCCAGGGAAGCTGCATAAAACCTGTAGCCAGAGATGCAAATGTCATCGGGCAGGACCCACACACGGCATCTTCCCAATCCTTCCTGAGGCTTAGACATTCCTGTGCACTGCTTTCTGTGAAGTGCTGCTGTGTGGTTCTTAATGCATCTAGCTTTGAGGATGTCTGAGTTAAAAGATGTTTAAGCTAGACTGGGGAAATGTGGCAGTGGATAAAGGGCTTGCATTAGGACCCGACTTTGATCTCTAGAACACACCTGAAAAAATGCTGGACACTGTAGCAGGTGCCTGAATCCCAGCTCTGGGGAAGCCAGCCAGCTGGGCTAGGCTAATAGGTGGGCTCCAAGCCAATGATAGAACCTGTTTCAAGAAGACATTCCTGAGGAATGACACCCAAAGTCGTCTTCTGGCCTTCACATGTGAACAGTTGCTTACATGCCACTCACTTTGCATTGCGATGCTATATGTCATCTAGAGATGAGATGAGAAAATGGTGTCTGGGGGGGGGTTATGTGCAGATCTGACACCTTTATTTATTTATTTGTCTATTTTTGGTTTTTTGAGGTGGGGTCTCACTCTAGCCCAGGCTGACCTGGAATTCACTATGTAGTCTCAGGCTGGCCTTGAACTCATGGTGATCCTGCTACCCCTGCCCCCCAAATGTTGGGACTAAAGACATTGCCATTCATGACTGGCTGATACCGTTTTTTTAAATATTCCTATTCATGGAGAGAGAGATAGAGAGAGGAGAGAGAGGAAAAAGGAGAAAGAGAGAGAAAGAGAGAGAGAGTATGGGGGTCCCAGTGCCTCTTGTTGCTGCAAATGAACTCCAGATGCATGCAACACTTTGTGCATAAGGCTTTACAAGGATGCTGGGGAATCGAACTCAGGCCAACAGTATTTGTAAGCAAGTGCCTTCAACAGCTGAGCCATCACCTCAGCTGCTAACACCGTTTTATAGAAGGAGTTTATGCAATCTGGGATCCACGTACCCATGGGTGTCTCAGAACCAACCCCTGAGGTACCCCAAGACAACTGACCTGGGTTATGGTGCCTGAGGGGAGTCCATTCCATGGCTGTCCTTCGAGCTGTTCTCTTGGGACCAGTTGCTTATATGAATCTTTACTTAAATTTAAAAACAACCAAAGGACAAAATAAAACCACAAACCAAAAACCTGCCAAGCAGAGGCGATGTACCTCTACACGTGGCCTGCAGGGGGCGAAGCAATCTCATGAACCCACCTCTGCCAGCCTCAGCTCAGGTAGAGGGAATGAGCAGGCCAGGCCTCCCTGAAGTTTCCGGATAGAAGGAGAGGGGCAGGATGAGTATCCAGGCCAGAGACAGGCCACTCTCACCTCCCCAACTCTGGGATGGGCATCATGACAAGTTGCTGATGGCATTCTCCAAAGCTCTCAGCATCCCAGAAAGATTCTTTCCCAGAAAGAACTGCAGTAGCAATGTGGAATTTCCAGGACCTCCTCTTCCCCATCTCTGAAAGTCCCAGCACACAAACAGGGGACAGTGTAGCTAAATGAAACGCTGCATTCCCTGGGGATGTGGCTAAGTGGGTGGAATGCTTGCCTAGCCTGCGCAAAGCCCTGGGTTCCATCCCAAGCACCGCATAAACTGGTGGAGTGGATGGAATACACCTGCAATACCAACGATGAGGAGAATCAGAAATCCAGGGTCACCCTCAGCTACGTAATGAGTTTGAAGCCAGATTAGGATGCATGAGTCCCTGTCTCAACACAAAACAAAGTTTGCTTTAACATTAGGGCACTAGGTGACCTTGAACAACTCTTGGAGTCTGTCTCCTATTCTTCAGGGGGATCTGACACCATTGACCTCATGGGGGTCATGGTAAGAACTTGATGAGGTCAAATGTGTTTGTCATATAGCACTGCCTGTCTCCAATTGTCCCAGGTGGCCATTGTCCTTATGAAACTCGGTGAACCAGGTGAGCCTAGCCTGGTGCACCTGCCCCTCCCACCTCCACACTGCACTGTGCAGCCACAAAGAGGCGATGCCAATAGAAGTCACTCTCCTCATCAACTTACAGTCCTGAGTTCTGCCACACTAGCAGCTCAGGGGGGTCTGGGCCACCACAGCTTAAGGCCCTTGACCTGAGAGAGATCATGGCAGGCCGGTAGTGCCAAGGGCAACCGTGAGAAGCGACAAGCCTGGCATGAGCTTGACCTCCCTCCAGATGCTCCAACCAGGAGGCATTCCTGAGTCAGCATTTTGAGAGCCAAGAAGGTTGGCAGGTACCTGGAGTGCCCAGGTCGAGAGGATGGAAGAAGATGGCTTGGAGCTTAGAGGGACTTACATATCAAACTCATCATTAGTTGTGTGACACTGGGAAATGAACTTAGCCTCTCAGAGAACCCCTACAGAATGGCTAGGACAGAGGGGTGGTCACTGAGTCAAGCACCTGCCTGGCATGGAACAGAGCTCAGGCAGGGACTTCGGTCTCGGTGGCTCTGAGCTCCTGGAATAAATAGCTACAGACACAGTATGCCAGCCAATGGGAAAGGAGAGTAGACACATTCCCTCTTTTTCAGAGGACACTGAGGTGTAAGAAATGGAATGACAAGGCCTTCATCTTACCCAAGGTCACAAAGCACTAAAGGTTGAATTTGAACCCAAGCCTGTCCAGTTTGATAACTGTTTTGTCGGCTTTTTTCTGTTTTTGATGTAAGACCTCACTATAATGTAGCTCACACCGTCCTCAAACTCATGAGTCTTTGGCTACTACACCTGGCCCAGAACTGTTCTTCTAGCCCACCTGTCCCTGTCATAACCTGAGCCGTCTCAGAGCTCAGCCCTGAGAGCAAGTTCTGGGCATTCATATGTCTGCATCCACCCTTCTGTCCTCCCAAATTAGCGAATGGCTCTCCTGTCACCCCACATTTTGGTCTCCTCATCTGTAAACTCAGATTTGGGCACAATCGTGGGAAGCAGTAGAGAGGATCAGGGGACAAAGTGATGCCACCACAATGCACCAGCCGCCTCCCTGTCCCACACATGAGCGAGGAAGGACACCCCAGTGTTCCTCCCTATCCTTGTGAAAAAGTGGACACCACCAGGAGTGAGGCTTCCAGAATGCATCTGTGCAAAGACTCCACGACACGTGTCTGAGGTGCCTGTCAGAATACTGACATGCAAGTTTCAGAAACCGTATTACACCATATTGCCTTCCATCACAGTCCTTCCACTTCACCCCCACCATCATCACTGTCACCACCGGCACTGTCACCTTCCACCATCACCTTCCTCATCAGCACCCTCATCCTTCGCATCCATCATCCTCATCACAAGCTCAGCAGTGGGGAGTTCATGGAGTCTTATTCATGTTCCTCCCCCTCTCATTCCCAGTGAGTGGAACCAGAAGTGGACTCACATTCCCACCAGGAGAACACAGGTCAGGGAAGAAAAGGATGTTCCGTGATTGCCCTGGGTCGGTGTCTTTTTTCTCCAATAATGGGAGCTGTCAGACAATTGGCACCTCAATTACCTCAGTCATGTGCACAAACGTTCTTTGCTCTACCTCTGTGGTGATTTCAATGTAAATGTCCCCCAGATTCTCATGTGTTTGTGACTCAGCCTCATAAATAATCCTCAGTCTGGTAGAGCTTTGGGGAAGTGACATCTTGCTGAAGGAGGTGTGTCATATGGGTGGGCCTTGGGGTGTTATAGCCCAACCACACATACCACACTCAACTCTCTCTACTTCCTCCCTGCTGGTGTGGATATTTGATGTCAGCCATGATGAAACTTCTTGAAACTAGTAAGCCAGAAATAAACCCTTTCCTTCCATGAGATGCTTCTGGTAGATGTTTTGTTCCTGCAATGAGAAAGTAACGTCTACAATCTTCCTGTGAGCCCAGTGGGGAGCCCACACTTAAACCATTCCCCCTGAACACAGACAGAATGAAGGTGTTGTCTGCTGAGGACAGGGACTTCACTTACCCCTTGATTCCTCCCTGCCCATAGGATAGGGCATCCAGCTGCAGGTCAGCTGGAGAACAAGGAGTTATACACCCCTGCTGTGGTTTAATTGTCTTTCTATTTTTATTTATTAGAGAGAGAGAAAAAATGAATGGGCATGCCAGGCCTCTTGTACTATAAACAAAGTCAAGATGTATATGCTACTTTGTGGATCTGGCTTTATGTGGTGCTGGAGAATCCAGAGTGGCGGGCTTTGCAAACAGGTACCTTTAACCACGGAGCCATCTCTCCAGCACCCCTGCTATGGTGTGAATCTCAAGTGTTCCCTACTTGAGGCTCGGAAGATGGCTCAGCTGATAAAGTGCTTTCTTTGCAAGCATGAGGACCTGAGCTGATCTCCAGAATCCACCATAATGTACCAGCTGCCTCCCTGTCCCACACATGAGAGAGGCCATGTATGGTGACATGCGTATGTAATCCCCCTGCTGAAGAAAAGTGGAGGCAGGAAGATCCCTGTGGCTCACTGGTCAGCTAGTCTAGCCTACTTGGTGAGCACCAAGCCAATCAGAGACCCTGTCTCAATAAAAGAATGACTGAAATGAGGCCTTTCACAGTGGAAATGTTTCAGAGGAAAGAAACAAGCTGTCAAAACTCAAGTCAATGGCACAGCAGCTACATTCGGGAAGAAGAGGCAGAAGATCATGGGAGGTTCAAAGGCCAGACTAGATGATTAGGAACAAATGATTGGGAAGAAGAAGTGGGGAAGTGAGGCCATGCTCAACTCTGACATGGAGCTGGCCACTTGGCACAGATAGCCTCTCTACATTCTCACAATAATCCTGTGAGGTCAGAACGGTCATCATCTCCACTCTGCAGCTGGAGAAAATGAGTTCCAGGGGGCAGAAACACCCTGTGGATCCCAGTGTGAAACACAGGAAGGAGCTCAATGGTGAGCTAGTGCTCAGTCCCAACCCATGTTCAAAACGGGGCTTCTGCTCAAGCTTGGTGTGAACAGAAACTCCTCTAGCTTGCTCATCAAAGTGCTGAGAAGAAGTGACATCCAAGCATTCAGCACTAAGACATCTTTGTCACAACCACAAAAGCTCAGAGAACAATGGAAAGAATGGAACAGCCAGAGGATGGGGAGGAGTGCTATGCAATGCTGTCTTTCAGACACAGAGTGACCTTTGTGTTCTTGACCTCAGACCAGCTGTTATTACCTGCATAATATTTCAGTGCTGGGCCTACCATCATAGATGTGATCATAGGTAATGGAGGAAGGAAAGAAAGAAGCGGGAAGTACTGGAAAGAAGTGGGTCAACGGAAGGAGGAAGCAGAATGGGGTGTGTCAGAGTCAGCCACATGTCGCTGGGATGAATCTTCAAACCAGGCACAATTTTGGGGAGGAAAGTATTTATTGAAAGTAACAGATCCAGGGGAAGTTAAAGAAAAAGGCTGGCCTCCTTTCACAGATCCAAGCAGAGAAAGAAAAAAAAAAAAACACCACCAGCACCTCAAGCAAGCAAACACACTCCAAATTAGCAAACAAGAGGAACTCCAGGCTTGAGCTCAGACTGCTTTTTGCATAGGTATAGCTAGAATTCCAGACCTACCCCAGAAACACCTTAGGGCTGAACCCTAGGATCTGACCAAGGTGACACACCTCCTCCAGCCAGAACTGGCTGGAGACAATTAACAATTTAATAAACGCAATTGTAATAAATTCTACTGGGGGACATTTATTCAATACTACCACAGGATGCAACAGTTAACTCCTTCAGGCAAGTTCCACAGACCCCAAACCTGACCCCCTCCCCTTGAGTGGGAGGTGTGTCTTGCTAGAGTTCAAACCTAGATGCTGAAACTGATTAGTCAGGTATGGACCAACCAGCTGTCTTTATGACTTACCTGGCCAAGGTCTTGAAAGTCACTGAAACAAAGTCCAGCCTTCTCTTCCCTCCATATGGCCTAGAAGAAGGACTTCTAAATTTCCAGGCCTTAGGAAGGTAAGGCCTTCCCTCACCTCAGCCTAATGGTGTGGTGGTGGGGGGAGGCCTTAGGATTTTTCCCACATGAACCTTTTTCCTCATGATGGGAGCCCTCTGTTATCTTTCTCTTTTTTTGCTTGTTTGGCTGAGCAGCACAGATTCTGCTATTTTAATAAACCCTCTCCACACTGGTGGCTGGAGATCTCTGTAACTCCCCATTTTTGCTTAAATAAAGCCTCTCACTATTCCTTATCCTCTGGTGGTCTATAATTTTAATTCTTTAACTTTATAGACAAGAATTCTGGCACTCCTTAAGTTCTGAGGTGCACTGAAAGTAGCTCTATACTCTTTAAGTTCTAATCCCCTATAAAGGGGACAAAAGAAAGTAATGGGAGGGGACCATGATTAAAATACATTATGTAAGAATATCCAGAGACATCGCCCCCCCCCTCCGCAACAATGCACAAAGGGGGGAGGAAAAAAAGAAAAACCAGCTACCTCTGGTGCAGTTCATACTCCCTAACCTATGGACAGATCCAATATGTGCACCAAGGAAGGACCCCAGTGGGTAGGGGACAGAGAGGACACCTTCACAAGATTTGCATATATACTTATTCATAATAAAGATATTAATAAAAATACATTATGTATGTATATGAAAACTGTCATTAAATTATTTTGGAAAAAAATCCAGGCTTCTCATTGTGTTCAGTCCTCAACACACACACACACACACACACACACACACACACACACACACACACACACACACACAGAAAGGGGGGGAACTTCTCCTGACATTTACTATTGACTTGGTGTCTCGCTTGGAAAAGTATCAGTGCTGATATCTTGCCTATCTTTTCCACAAGCAAATCTTTTTATTACTGAGGGCTGAAGAAGAATTCCACCTCTATTATAGGTACCAGCTCCTTCCCAGATCATCAGATGTAAGATTTACAGAGACTTCTTTTTCTAATCTGTAAATTGTATTTTTCTCCCTCCCCTTTCTTCCTTCCCTGGTAATACTGGAGCTGGACCCCAGTGCCTTGCTCCAGCTACAGAAGCACTCTGCCACATGGTTAAGCATCTGGTCTCTCTCTTCACTTTCTTCATGAAATTTATGAAATACAAAACTTTATCACAATACTATGATGGTACTCAATTTATCTATTTTTTAGCTGTTTGTGCTTTAAATATCTTTTCAAAAACCACTTCTTAATCCAAGTGCATGAAGGCATATAGCTATGCTTCCTTCTTGGAGCATTCCCATTTGAGCTTTAACACGGATGTCTGTATCCATTGGGAGCAAATTTTTATATTCTTCCAGTATTAGCTATTATTGATAAATGCATTCCCCATGCAGGCTGAAGCTATGAAAGCCTGTTTCTCTTACCTGTGAAAGGACATTGCCACCTTTTTGTGGAGCTGTGAGAATACATTTTAAAACCATAGACGTCACTAACTACACATCTGGCATTAGTATGTGCTTCCTGGATGTCAGCTACTGTCACTATTAGGCACATCATTGCATCTCTAACCATGGCAGCCTCTTTCAAGGTCCCGGTTTCCTGGAGTCACACCTTGGATAACCTCTTCCATCTGTGTTTCTCCGGGTTTAACAACTTGATTATAATACAACTAATCCGAAGCCATGGGACGTCAGCTCCATGATCAGGTCACAGAAACAAAACTTGCCTCCTCACTCTGGGTGCCCACTTGAAACCACACTAGGTAGGAGCAAAGATCATCTAGAGAAAGAAACCTGTGCCCATCCCATTGATGCACCCCAAGAAATTGGAATTTCCCAGGAGTCTCGTGCTGGGAGAAAGACAAATGCCTGAGGCCCTGTGCCAGCCACAAGAGGAACTTGTCTCCTGGTGACAGATTTCAGGCAGTCTGGCAACTTGTCAGACCACCTATGGAGAGACTAGAGCAGAGACTCTGATGAGTTAATGATGGGTTCGGCCATCCCTTGATCAAAACTGCTTAGCTGTACCTACCTCTTGCCCTCTATTTGAACCTAAACCTCATGTGAGGACCTGAACATGGACTTGGGAAAATCTTTAGACTTCCTTGTTTCCAGTATGGTGACACTGAAGAAATGCCCTTCTTCTGTGTTTCACTACTACTTGTCTGTTTAATTGACCTTTGAGGATGGTGGCCAAGCCTAGCTTGTTAGGGATTTCAGGGCCCAGGTCTGGTAACATGCTGACTCATTCATCCTCACTAAGGTAAGCCACTCACTGAGATATGAGCCCATCCATTTGACAAAGGTCTGTTGAGTCTTCTTCCATCCACCCAGCCTGGTGTGTGGCTGTAGAAATAGAACCTCCCATCAAACCTGGAGTTACCCACATCTCTCATGGCATCTCTGTGAAAGCCTGGGAGTGACCCTGACACAGGGCACCCCACACACCCACATGAGGTGATAAATGTTTGTTTCAGTCCTCAAAGCTTAGGGGTAATTTGTTACGCAGCAGTAGGTGACTAATACACACTCCTCACTCAATAGTCTCTTGTTTTACGAGCTGATCAGAAGGCAGATTTCAGCTCAGAGTCTGTGAGGAGCATTATGAGACTACACTTCACACTTCAGAACATGCAGCCTGACAGCCAAGGCAGAGAGACAGACAGGAGGCTGTCAGACTTTAAAGTGCAGTCAGAAGGGTGTGAAACTCAGACACAATTAGATTCAGGAAGAGCCTTAAAAACCTAAAGCAACTCTAATTTCCATTTCACAAATGTGGGGGGAAAATGCCTTGTGGAATTAGTCAAGCAAGACTTCCTGTAGGGATATCTGAAGCCAGACATGAGAAAGAGCAGTGAACACAGATCAGCAGAGATCAAGTGTATGGCAATGAACTAATAATGTCTGCCAGGAGCACAGAATAGCCTGTAATAATATGCACGTCACACATCCTGCTACAGATGCTTTTGTATGACTCTGGAAGGGAAGGGGAGGCCCCAGTCATCAAGAAATTTGAACTCTGATGATGGAAACATTTGCCTTGGTCCCCAATCAAACATGTTCTGTAAAAATATGTCAAGGACTCTGAACACAAGACCACAGACTCGAAGGTGCTTTCTGAGGAAAGAACTCCACAACACTGATGTGTGGCTAGTTTGTTGATTTCATAACTGACAGGGTTCACTTATTGGAAACAAATTGAAATCAAGGGGGTGACAAGAAGGACTTCCTGCCCTCATGCTGCCTATAGTCTCCAGTGAACTAGGACACCTCACTTTCTGTTTGCCAGAGAGGACCCTGAATATGTGGCCTGCCAAGTGTCCACCACCCTGTCCTTTCCCACCCATGGGTGACTGACTATTCTCTCACAAAAACCCTTTGCCCAGTTGTCTCCTGAACCACAGGACTCAGGCATGACCTGAAAGCTACAAGGTATCTTCTCTAGACAAGTAGTTGTTGGCTTAGAAACAGGGACAGCAATCCAGAGTCACTCAAGACCCCATCCTCTGCCCAGTGCCCTTGGGAGGCATCCTGCCTCCATCAAAGAGAATTCTCTTAATGATGTTCGATGTGGTCTCAGAACTGAGCAGTCCCTACAACTGTTCAGTGTTGGTGTGGTGGTTTGAATTAGGTGCCCTCCCCCCAACCTCATATGTTCTGAATGCTTGCTACCCAGCTGATGGCAACTTCAGAGGTAGAGCCTTGCAGGAGGTGGTGTGTTGCTGGGGGTAGGCTTAGGAGTGTCATAGTTGGCTCACTCTTACTGCTGTTTTCCACCTGCTGTGGTAATGAGGTGATGCCCAGCCTCCACTCCACCATGCTTCCTCCTGCCATCCTGAAGCTTCCCCTTGAGGCATTAACCCAAAATAAACCCCTTCCTTCCATCAGCTGCTTTGGGTAGGTTGCTTCTTCCCAGTAACATGAGGGTAACTGCAACTGTTAGTGTGGTAAATTAGATTTGTACCACATGCCATCTGTCTTCTTCCTTCTAGGCTCAACACTGAGCTCTGTACCTGGTGGTCCTGACTGTCTCTCCTCCTGAGAATGTCACACAAATGTCACACCTCACCCCCCTCACCCACTAGTCTGCTAGGTTGAGCTGCAGAGGCACGACAAGCCACCGCAGGCACCCACCCTCCTCCAACGTGGGCTGGGAGGCCTTCGAAGTTCTGGCCACTAAGTGCAGAATGATGCCAGACTCCATCTATAGGCACAAAATTAATATAGTGATCAGGATCTACACTGGAGAGAGATGCCCTGGGTGTCCTGTCTCAGATATCCTGGGGCTCACTGTACCCACAGTCTCAGATATACTTGTTGGAAAGAAGCAAAAGCCACTGTGATGGTGGATAAAGACAGACACAGGAGAGCCATGGGAACAGGAGTCCTGCTTGATGGAATAACCATTATCATCACCTAAGAAAATGTTTATATGGCTGTGTCCCCCAGAATTCATATGAGAAATTTTATGTCCCAGTATCTTGAAATGTGACTTGTATTTGACAATCATTGAGGACGCTGGGAAAAGGTACCCTGTGTAAGCCAGGGACTGGGCTCAGAATAAGCCAACTCTGCAACACATTGACTTTGGACTTCCTTGGTTCTCCAGCCTTGAGAACTGATCTAACATAAATGACTGTCATTTATTCCCTGCAGTCTATGGTACTTCTTTATGGCTGTCCTTCCATGTGAACACAATAGCTGAACAGGCCATTTCAGCCTAGCCTGCTGTGGTGATGCAACATTTCCTATACTAGGGCAATGGGACTGAGGCAGGAGGATTGAGTTCCAGACTACCTTGGCTACACAGTGAGACTATCTCTAGATATAGATAGATAGATAGATAGATAGATAGATAGATAGATAGATAGACAGACAGATGATAGAACTTTGTGAACTGAACACAAAGCCAACTCATCATCCTGAGCTGTAGAACATGCCACCCAGAAGCCTTGCAGGCAGACCATGTGAGCAACAATGGCCCACTGCTCCCTTCCCTACAGGGAGCCATGTAGAAGTCTCAGGATCAGCCTTGGGTTGGGGAGGAGACTTTCTCCTTGAATGAGGAGGGTGCCCAAGGAAGATCCAAGGGAGGAAAATGTATCCATGGTTGATGAACTCTAAGATGCTGGAGCTTTGAACCAAGATGCCCCATGTCCATCACACACACTAGGTGGATTTCCTTGCAAAATAAAACAAGATCTATACACAGTAATGCTCAATGAACACTGTTTCTAAGAAAAAAATCAGTAGAAATAACCTAATAGCCAAGATCAAACATGTGCTGGTTCATTAGCAAAGTGAGGTTCTGAACAGCAATTAGGAAGAAAGAAATAGGAAGGTTTGTGCCTGTTATTTTTAAAAATATTTTTATTTATTTATTTGTGAGCAGGGAGAGAGAGAAAGAAAAGGGAGACAAATAGAATGGGTATACCAGGGCCACCAGCCACTGCAAAAGAATTCCAGATGCATGCACCTCTTTGTGCATCTGGCTTTACATGGGTACTGGGGAATCAAACCTGGGTTGTTAAGTTTTGCAGGCGAGCGCCTCAACCACTGAGCCATCTCTCCAGCCCGCCTGTTATGCTTTGAATATGCAATGTCTCCCACAAGTTCACCATGTGTTTGATCATGAGCTTGTGTCGCTGTTTAGGGAAGCTGTGGGACCTCTGGGACTAGGCCCTCACTGGCAGATGTAGGCCACCAGAGGAAGGTCTTGAGGTTATCACCCAG
>PVHP010006521.1:12279-60396 GCA_004024765.1 Zapus hudsonius | reverse complement strand
ACCATGACACCACTCTTTCCAGAAGGAAATGCTAACAGCCTCATCATCATCGTTACCATAGACCTACTATTCTACCTACATTGTTGCCATGACCGTGGGTCAAGGTATTGCCTAGGTCACTGCCTTGCTTGCTGATGGCCTGGTCATTCCCCACTCGGAGTCCATAGCTGCACTGTAACTGACCTACATTAGTGGAGCCATAACCCAAGTTCACGGATTGGAAGGTTTGTTAGTACATTGGCAATATTCTCCTAATTCATTTATAGATTCAAAGCAATACCTAAACCAATCCTGGCTGAATTCTTTGCAGACATGGTGAGATGATCCTCAATTCCACATGGAAATAGAAGGCCCAACAATAGCTAAAATATTTTTTAAAACAATGACGTTGGAGTACTCATGCTTCCTGATCTTAAACTTACTAGGAAGGTACAGTAATCAAGATAGTTTAACAGCATAAAAATAGACATGCAAATCAATGGGATAGAATTAAATTCCAAAAGGAAAAAAAAAACTTGTGTGTGCTATCAATTAATATTTTATGATACCAAGAAAATTCAATGGAGAAGGAATAGTCATTTTAGCACAAATAGTTCTGGATCGACTGAGATCAAAGGGTGAAATTAGACCACTTCCCTATAAAAAAAATAGTTTACAATAGATGAAAAAGCTTAAATATTAGAGGTATAGCTATAAAACGTTTAGAAGAAAACACTTCATTGGTTCAAATAACATTTTCCTACCTATGACATAAAATGCAGAATCTATGGTGGGAAAACTGTAGATACATGTTCTTAGCAAAGTTTAAGAACTTTGGATTTTCAAAGCATGCCAAAAGAAAGTGAATGAATGCTGAAAGAATGAAAGAAAATATTTGCAAATAATACATTTGATAAGGAACTTACAATTTCACACCACCGGAAATAACCAACCAATTAAACATGGGCAAAAGAGTTGAATAGGCTTTTTTTTTCCAGAGAAGTTATTGATAGGGTAGGTACATTGGCAGGGTCTGAGAATCCTTAGTCTCTAAAGAAATGCAAAGGAAACTCACACCCATGTGGACTCAACACCTGTCCCCTCCTCTCTGCTTTTATTATCACATATTTTCTCCTATGTATCTTATACACTTAGGATAAATTATCAAGATTGATTTCTACTTCAAACCATAATCATTTGGGATGATTAAAATTGGGAAAGATAAATTGAACAATGCCTGCATTTTCATCAGCACCCTGTTCCTTTGTGTAGATTTTAATTTCTGCCTGGTAAAGAAATACCTCTAGTTTTTTTCTCTAATATTAGCAGGTGTGCTGCTAATGAATTCTTTCCAGCTTGTGTTTTTTTTCCCCTTAAAACATCTTTATTGCTCTGTACTGTTATCAGAACGCATTTCTATATTGACATGTTTTTCTTCAGTTCTTTAAAAATGCCACTCCTCGGCCGTCTGTTGTGCCAAGTTTCCCACAGACATTTACGGAGGTTCTTGTCTTTTTCCACGTTATGTGTGTAATAGGCTTTTCTTTTATTTGACTGACTTCAAGCGTTTTCTCTTTGTGTTTTAGTTTCAGCAATTTGAATGTGATGCATTCAAGGTGTGCGTGCTCCTGTGTGTACGAGTGTCCACACGGTGTGTGCTGTATTTATAACACTTGATTTTCTGTGAGGCTTTTAGATTTGTGTTTTATATGTTTCATTTCGTTTGAAAAAATTTCAACCATTATTTCTTTGGATATATCTTCTTTCCTTTCTTATCTTTCTGCAGCAACCTAAATGCTAGAATGTTCAATATGGTCCCATAGCTCCACAGTATTCTGTTTAGATTTTTAAAAAATATTTTATTCATTCTCAATCAGAGATACAGAGAGAGAGAGGGAGAGAGAGAGAAAGAGAGAGAGAGAGAGAGAGAGAGAGAGAGAGAGAGAGAAAGAGAGCGCCACCACCTTGTGGGTCTGACCTATGTGGGTACTGGGGAATTGAACCAGGGGCCTTAGGCATTGGAGGCAAGTGCCTTAACCACTAAGCCATCTCTCCAGCCCTCGGTTTAGATTTTTTGAACTCTTATTTTCTTTTACTTTACATTATTTCTAGGGAGCTACCATTAAATATGCTGATCACTTCCTTGTCTATGTCACAGTTATTGATGAGTCCACTGAAGACAGTCTTTGTATTACTGCATGTTTTAGTTGCCTTTGCATTGCTGGGACAAAACACCTGACCAAAAGCAGTGGATGGGAAGGACAAACAGGCTTATTTTGGCTTAGAGTCTCCAGGGGAAGCTTCATGATGGCAGGGAAAAGCACATCACTTCTGCCACGGCAGGTGGAAAAACATCACCACCAAAGCGAGCTGGGCTTTGGCAAGAGGCAGCCAGGTAAAACACCTCAAAGAACACCTCTGTTGAGCTGGAGTCTTACTTAGAAAATGGCAAAGAATTGTGATCTCCAAGCCAAGCTGAGACAAGAACACCAGTGGCAGGAAATGAGTGGATGTATGCAATAAGTTTTATTGTATAGTGTGATGGTTAGGTTTTGTTGTCAACTTGAAGTATTTAGCAATCTTGGGTGAGTCTCTGAAATTATTTACAGGAAGGCAGCCTTCTCAGTAAGGGGCAGGGTGTAAGGAAGCTAGAAATGAACATCCCTTCCTGGAGGGCAGTGCAGGAAGGAATTTCCAGAGACTCAGGAAACCAACAAGTTGCAAGACCCCATCATAAGGCTAAATAATGGGGGAGAAAATCTTCTTCCCACTTCCCCATCTGTTTGTTTTGCTGTTCTCTCTCTCTCTCTCTCTCTCTCTCTCTCTCTCTCTCTCTCTCTCTCTCTCTCTCTCTCTCTCTCTCTCTCTCTCTCCCCCTGGACCAGTGATAGGGGGCCAGCCTCTTTCACCATTATGGAACTTCCCCTGGATCTGTAGCTTCAATAAACCTTTCCTCCCATAACTGTGGCTGGTTTGGAGATTCATCCCAGCAGCGTGTGGCTGAATATGACATACGGGAATCAAAACTATAGCAAAGAAAAACAACACACAGGCTCAATTGCAAGCAAGATCAGCACCCGATGGGGAATGGGTGGGCCCCCGGAATGGAGACGCCTCTGGGAACTTTTGAGGAGATGATATGATGGGGCTGTGCCTATCTACAGTTGGAAGTATCCTGAGCTGCTTACTGAAAGTTGAGCAGTAACGTGGAATATTATTGAAAGCACAGGGCTAAGTCTCACCTGGAAGTTCATAGTTGACAAGCTTTGCAAGCAGCTGGCCGTGAATGTACTTCCCCAACTCTGCTTCTTTGCTCTGGCTGAATTCCCAGAGTCCTCCTCAGTCAACCGTGTCATTTCTAGTTTCTCAGTTTCTATTCAACTCTTAGAAGTGGGAGTAGGGGGTGAGGGGAGCATTTCAAGCACCTTAGCCACTGAGAAATCTCTCCAGCCCCCATGCACATATTTTTGAATCTGTTTCTCACAGGCCCGGAGCTCATCAAGTAGGCTAGACTGGCTGGCCAGTGAGCCCAGAGATGTCTTCATCTCCCTCGAAGTGGGATTACAGAGCAATCCATGATGCTTGACATTTTATTTGGGTTCTATGGACCAACGTTAAATCCTCCTGCTTCAGATGTTTGTTAAACATTTAGCTGAACTCTCTTGACCATCACCATGGCAGCCTCCCTTTCCTCTTTCCCAGACAAACTCAGCTCAGCAGTGACAGGGATTATGAGTAAAGGAACCCCCACCCCCATTTTGTGGGTTGCTAGTTAAGGTTACAGGTCCAGAAGGAATAAGCAGATACCTGTAGGGTCTGACAGAGCCAATGAGCACAGAGATTTTACAGTAAACCAGGAAAGAAGAGACTGGGAGCCAAAATCCATAAAGCCCTGACATCCAAAAGGTCAAAAGTGCTAACTCATGCTGACTCACCAGGCCAGCTGGTCTACATATACAAAGTGACCAATCATTTTCTAACACATCAGCCTATCAGGAACCTCCCACCCATTCAAAGTAACCAATCCATTCCCCCCAGACTTGAAACTTAATTTGCATCTGCAAGGGCATAAAAAGCCCCCATCCTCGGGGTAACCAACTGCTCTCTAATTGGACTGGAGGTCCGCTCCATGATAGGGAATGCATGCCTGGTACTGAAGACCTAGTCAAAAGCCTATGGTGACGGAGGTCATGAACCCTAGGAAAGTAACGCCTGCTGTTGTCTGACTAAATACATATATTTGTTGCTGTCTTTAAGCACTTTTTATGGATATCTTCAGTATCCATAATTAGATACACTATATGAGCAAATCATCATGAAACCCCCATTTCCTTCTCCCCTGATCCCAATCCACTGAGTATCCTCCTCTATGGGCATACTGAGTTAGTACATGAAGGAGAGGGATATGGATTATACTAGAGGCAGGCAGTTCCCCTCTCCTGCTTTGTAAGCACTTAAAAAATGAGCACACCCATACAATCATGCTACCTTCACTCTTGTCTATAGAAAGACAAGAAGCCCTGGGAGGGCTTCCATGCCCTAGGTTTCAGGTTGGCTGTTCTGTTTCTGTGGCATCACACCTCTGACAGTGAACTATGGCTGTGTAGCCCAGTTACCTAAGGTACACAATGTAGCATGATTTGATGTGCTAAAAAATAACCAAAAAAGGGGGGGATTGGAGAGATTGCTCAGTGGTTAAGGTACTTGCCTGAAAAGCCTAAGACCATGGCTTCGATTCCCCAGTACTCTTATAAAATCATGCATCTGGAGTTCATTTGCAGTGGCAGGAGGCCCTGGCATGCCCATGCTGGCATTCTCTCTCTCTCTCTCTCTCTCTCTCTCTCTCTCTCTCTCTCTCTCTCTCTTTCTCTCTCTGTTTGTAAATAAATAAGTTGCTTGAAAAAAATAACAAAAAATAAGCCATGTTATAAACATGGTGAATATGAACTATAGTAAAAGTACAAAATATGAAAAAGAAAATAAAAATAAACTTTTAAGAGTTAACATAAATTTTACCTTTTAATTGAAAAGTGCAGAAACTACATATTTCTAGAGAACACTTTTCTATGGACACAGAAGGTGATGATTACCAGCCAGGGCTGGCTGCCTCCGGCTCAACAATCTTTCCAGAACCTACAGCTACTGCTGAGAGAAAAGAATAGATTTATCTTTGATGTAATTCCCTTCTTCTTCAGCTCTTTGGCCTTTGAAACCCAAGGTTAAGTCAAAGCTAACGTCCTTTCAATTACTCAAAATTACCTTTTGACTATTCTGGGTGTAAAACAGCACCATAAACCAATACTTAATGAATGTCTACAAGAAATTCTATTAGTGTTGCTCAAATCCTGGTGTCTGTCAGATTGTATGGGGATCTTTGTAGCATACAGAGAGCCTTATCTTTGCCAATACACGTATTTGCTGACTTCTAGGTAATTAGGACACTCACCAGTTGATTTGAAATACTGCCCCAGGCCCTTAATATAAACCATCTAATCTAACCCATGACTCTGAAATACATATAAGTGATATACATATAGTTGTTAGGTCGAAACTCAGACAGCACCTCAGCCCCCCCACAACCAGTGTGGCCATGCTTCAAGAGAAGTGTCAACAAGGGTTACAGATAAAGCCTGCCTCCTAGACAGGAGATAAAGCCCCCAGCTGCTGTGTCTCTGTCCGGCCTGAGGGACTGTCCTTCCTGATGCTGAGAGCTATGTGACCACCTGGGTCCTTCCCCCAACCTGGCCATTCCCCTTAAGTCCCTGATCTGACCTTGCCTTGTGCTTTTTCCCACTGGGGAGATAGCCTGGAGCTCAGGGCCCCTTTCTTCCTATTAAAGCCTTTCCTTTCAGAGTGGTCTCTCGAGGTGGTCATTTCCATTCTAACAATAGTGATTTGGTACATAGTGATGATATGATAGAGCATATAGTTATATAGCATATAGTGCTAGACTTGTTTTGCTGATAGAGGTTCAGAGTAACTAAGAAACCCACTCACAGTTACACATCCGGGCTGGGTGTGGTGGCACAAGCCTTTAATCCCAGCACTTGGGAGGCAGAGGTAGGAGGATCTCGGTGAGTTCAAGGCCAGCCTGAGATTACATAGTGAATTCCAGATCAGCCTGGGCTAAAGTGAGACCCTACCTCAAAAAAACTAACTAACTAAATAAATAAATAAAATAAAGTTACACAGCAGAATCCTGGTATGCTCATTTCTGAAGTTAATCTTTCACTTCTGACACCCAGGGACTCCACACTACTATCTCTAGAAAGGACAACTATCTCCCCACTGAGCCCATAAAGCAAACTAGTACTGCTCCTCAGGACTTATAAGGATTATTTTTTTGTTTTACTTTATTTTTAATGTTTATTTATTCATTTGAAAGCAGAGAGAGACAGACAGAGAATGGGCACGCCAAGGGCCTCTGGCCACTGCAAGTGAACTCCAGATGCATGGGCCACTTTGTGCATCTGGCTTTATGTGGGTGCTGGGGAATCCAAACTGGGTCATTAGGCTTTGCAGGCAAGTAAGTGCCTTAACTGCTGAGCCATCTTTCTTTTGCTTTGAAAAAAAATAATACAAACCCATACTGGGGAGATATCTGTTCATAAAGTACTTGTGTGTGACCATGAGAGCTGAGTCAGAGCCCCAGAAGCCACGTAAAAAGGCTACACCTGTCACCCCAGTGTTAAGAAGGCAGGTAGATCCCTGAGCTCACTGCCAGTCAGTCTGGCCTGCATGGTGAGTTCAGGGACCCTATCTCAGAAAGAGGTGAACAGTGCCTGAGGTATGACACCTGAGCTTGTCCACTGGCTTCTACATGCAAACACACCCACACGTGCGCATGCGTGCGCACACACACACACACACACACACACACACACACACACACACACACGCACACACAAATGAAAGAAGATAAATAAATAAAATAAACAAGATCCCAGTGGCTTATGAAGGTCTTCTTTCCGAGAGCCCACTAATTGAACCCCACTGCATTGCCATTGACAAGCAGGCAAGAGCCCCAAAGGTGTTTCAGAAACACATAATTAAGACCCAGAGGGGAGGCCAGGATTGGAAAAGAGCTTCCAAAGAAGCGTCTTTGCCTGCAAAGCTCTTCCCTCCGGGATGCAGTCAGACAAATGAGGTATGAATGGAGGTGGGTTTTCTAAACTACCAGGAAGGAAGCTGGATAAATGATCCCTGTGAGTATTAACAATGCCAATTAAGAACAAGAAAAGAAAAGGATGGATGATTGTCAGCCAGAGGATGAAGGGAAATTAGATGGCCTTTACCACTGTGTCCAGAGAGAGAGAGAGAGAGAGAGAGAGAGAGAGAGAGAGAGAGAGAGAGAGAGCGCACATCAGTGAGCTTCATTCTAAACCTATTAGAAAGGAAGAGAGAATTAGATCAAGAGCCTACTGGGAAGCTAAGACAGCAAAATAGTTTTTTGTGTCTGCCAGTGGGGAGAGCCTCAGAAACCGGTGCAGTTTATAAACACATTTATCCACAAGATTCCAACTGGAAGGAATTGTGAACACAAGAACACTGCGTTGTGGGGGAAAAAAATTGCAAGACAGAAAGCTTTGTTGGCTTAATGTTCAACCTGGAGACTCAGTGCAGTTTTGCCCTAGGTTAGAACACCCGCAACAGGTTTTCTACCAAGATAATAATATCAACTTTTTTTTTAGTTGTCTGCAATCTGCTGGCTTTATTCCGAGTCACCTGAACAACCCACTGGGTATTGAACTGAACCCGTCACCGAGTGTGTGTGTGTGTGTGTGTGTGTGTGTGTGTGTGTGTGTGTGTGTGTGTGTGTGGTCTGCGAGGTGTGGTGTGTATTGTGCGCTGTATGGATGCATGTGCTCAGATGCGCACATATTCTCTACGGTGGGCAATGGGCTTGGAGACCACATACTTATTTCAGACTGTGCCTCTCCTACACCCAGACCTGCCGTTTTTGGTGGGTGAGCCCCAGCAAGTCTCCCATCTCGGCCCCTCCACAGACTGGGGTTACAGATGTGCATGACCACACCCAGTTTTTTAAAATGTGGATTCTGGGAAATCAACCTGAGAGGTCTCAGGCCCTCCCAGGCCCCATGCTTAAGTGCAAACTCTCTCAAGCCCTGAGCCATGTCCCAGCCCTCTCTGTGTTCTGTAGGATATGCAAGCTCAGCGAAGGCCCTGGCAGGTTCAAGTGCATACTTCTCAGTTGGTTTGAGGTCACAGAAACGTAGCACCCTGGGCTCTTCTCTTGGTGAGTTCATAGCACACCCAGAAGATAAGAGAAGGGAGAAGAGTGACCGTTTGCAGCATGGAAGGTCAGCAAGGCTCCTTCTGAACAAAGGAATCCTGTACATATTCACACAGAAAAACACATTGGAAGAGGCACATTTCTGAGCATGCTCAGTTTAAGGTCACAGAGACAGACATTTGCACTGCTGGGCATGCTCAGTTTAGTGTTCTAATAATCCAGGTTTATTCTGGATCATCTGAAAGGAGGCAGAATGACCTGTTTTGACCTTGGTGGTTTCTACAAAGAGTTTTTTTTTTTTTTTTAATTTTTTTTTAAAATATTTTATTCATTCATTGTTCAAGCAGAGAGAGAGAGAGAGAGAGAGAGAGAGAGCACGAGCACCAGGGCCACCACCTTGTGGGTCTGGCTTATGTGGGTCCTGGGGAATTGAACCCAGGGCCTTAGGCACTGGAGGCAAGTGCCTTAACCTCTGAGCCATCTCTCCAGCCCCCTCTACAAAGAGTTTTAACTGACACAAAAAGAAAGAATTCTAAAAGGGTGTCAATAGACTTTTAAAGGAGCTGCGGCTTTCTTCCCATTAAATGTAGAGGTTTGCCCCTCTCTGAGTAGCAACACCCCACTTTCAATATGACCAACTTGCTCTAGGATCTGACCAATCCCATCCGCTATTACGAATTCCCCACTTTAAGAAAAGCTGTGCTGTGACCTTCCTCCAGGAATGTATCTTATGGTATCACATATGATTATTTATAGGAACTGGTTTCTAATGTCCACAGCAGTGCTTTGCACAGAGCACATTGTGTTCGGAGGACGTTTCAAACCCCAGGTTGTGACACATTCACATCAGCAGGTCATACAGTCAATTTAGTACACCCACACTGCATTTTAAAAACTGAAACAATGCAAAAAAAAACCTTCAAACTATATCCTATCAATATGACAATGCATGTCTGCATACAGAGTATAACAAAATGCATACATCTTCCGGGTCTGTGCTGTGTATGTGTTTGTGTGTGTGAAAATGCACATGTATATATGTGTCTGTGTATAAAGAACAACCTCGGTGGCCATTCCTCAGGAACACTGTCCATCCTTTATTTTTGAAACAGGCTCTCTCATGGACCTAGAGCTGATGTATTAGGCTAAACCTGCTGGCCAGTGAGTCCCAAGGATCTTCCTGTTTCCAACTCCCCAGCTCCAGGATTATAGTTACATACGATCATGCTTAGCATTTTTACATGAGAACTGGGGACCGAACTCAGGTCTTCATGCTTGTGAAGCAAGCACTCTCCCAACTGAGCCACCTCCCCAGCCTAGAACCCACATTTCTTATACAGACAAAATATAAAGAAGCTGATCATCTGTGTCATACTCCCTAGGACACTCCTAATGCTAGATTCTCTCTCCTAATCTGTCTTGCATCCTGTTGAAAAACAAGCACCTTTACAAATGCTTGGATCACTGTGATCCCTCCAAGGCCATGAGCTAAGAGCTTGCCTGTCAGCTGAGGGGCTTCTGGGGTGTGACTGAGTCACCAGGGCTGACTTCATCTCTGGATATTGATGGCTTCTAATCCAATGGGCTTTTGAAAGATGTTCAAATTATGTGAGCAGAGTGGGCTCTTGGATTATGCCCTTGGAGATTGCATCTGTCCATAGCCTTTCTCTCTCTCTGCTCCATGGTTATCCTTACTCCTGTGTCCCTCTTGCCAGGACCAGGGCTGCCCATCACTCTCTTCTAGGCTTCCTGTCTCTTATCCTCCCAGTATCTCAGCCATCTTCCTTCCTTGCCAGCCTCCCTGGTCCCCAAACTGTCTCCATCCTCATCTGCTGCCTCCTTGCTTCTGCCATGAATATGGAAGCCCATCACTCCTGCATGCAGCATGTCCCCAGGGAGTGCGTTTCCATCACTTTCTTGAAAGCCTATTTCACAGTCTAGTGGCTCTTACTGTCTAGAGACTTTTTATCTTTCTCTAAAATTTTTCTTTTAATTTAAAACATTATTCTTGGTTATGCCACTGATACCACCATAAAAAACACTTCAAATTTTGGCAAAAAGAAAAAAAGCTTTTTCTCACTAAAGATGGTGTGTCTCAGCGAGGGCTCAGCCATCATTATCTTATTGTTTGTTACTGAATTTTTGCAGTAAATCATCAACAAGATGACACAAACATGTCGTTTCTTTCTCTGCTGATGCAGATTGTCATTTCCTCCACGGATGCTGTGAGTCGCAGCTGACGCTGGTGGCCGTGGACGCTGGGCTGCGCTGGCAGCTGGTCTGCAGCTGAGTTAGGGAGGCAGTTGGGCATGCATCGACTTCCCGCTTGTCCGCTGAGCTGGGCGGGCAGGACGGGCAGGACACAAGCTGGTGAGAGAAAAACTCTCAGGATACAGCTGCTGTGGGTAGAACGGGCAGATTGTTTATTGTATGTGGAAGGGTCATATATATATATATATAGGAAAAGTCAGGAGAAAATTAGAGGCAGGGGCTCAGCAAGAGGATTGGTTGGGGCAGGGCAGAGCAGTCTTTGGGCATCTCACAAGTGGATAGGCAGGGGCTAGTAACCTGTGAATGCCTAATTTACATAAGTTGAGGGGCTTACTCAGACCTGAGTGGCGGGAAGGATGTGATTCTTAGACCTGAGTTCAATGGTGGCAGCTACGGAGAAACTGTCACCTGGAACTCTCACCTATCCTCCGTGACTTTTAGCAAGGTCCCACACAAACAAAGCAGTTGTGGTCCAGAGTGAGGTTCTAGATTGTTCTGGAAAAGTCCAAGGAAGAGCCAGGCATGGTGGCTCATGCCTGTATTCCCAGCACTCAGGAGAAACGCCTTCAAGTCTGCCTGGGCTACATTGTGAGACCCCCAACACCAAAAAAAAAAAAAAGAAGAAGAAGAAGAAGAAGAAGAAGCAGAAGCAGCAGCAGCAGCAAAAAGACAAACAACTCAGGGAAGAGAATTAATTATATGACCTTTGGTGAGCTGGCATAATTCACTTTTCTTCTTATTTTATCCTAAAAGGAGATAAAGGGGCTGGGGTAGAGGGCCATAGCAAAGTGTTTCTTAGCATTTGAAAGGCCCTAGATTCTGTCTCCAGCCCCATGGAGGAGGAGAAAGAAGAGGAGGAGTAAGAGGAAGAGAAATGAAAACAGTTATATAAAGCAGTTGTAGTATTGGTTACTACATATTTTCTTTGGTATACTATTGTCTGCCTGCATGGTTTGTCCATCTGACAACCTTTACTGAGTTCTTATCTGGTCCAAGGCCTTTTATGAGGTGTTAGAGCAGGATGCTGGGCAAGACCACTCAAACCGTTCCCTGACCAGATGGGAAACAGGCCCATTGTGTTAGCCAATCTTTGCAGTGCAGTATCACAGCTCTAGAAGGATAGGAACTGTGGCTACGGTGGCAAACACCAGCTCTGGTGGTGACAGCCAGGATAAGATCTGTGGGGAAAAAAAAATCTCACATGCACAGTGGTTTCGATGGGATGACAAATTCCTTTGAAAGAGAGAAAAATCCAAAGTAACAAAACATGTGCAGAGGCTCAGAGGATGCTGGTACCCAGGGAGGCTCGACCTGAGGATGCACAGTGAGGGAGTGCATGTGGCCTTGGCCTTCTGGGAAGAGCTTTATGCCTGCCGAGGAGTTCAGCAAGAATCCCGCAGCCAATGATCAATGAGTACCTGCTGCTGAAGGTTTTAGCTGGGGAGGGGAGAAGGGAATGGGGGCAGGGAGGTCAAGGTCCAAGTTTATTTTAAGTAAGTCTATTGTGAAAGCAACAACACTGAGCACAAAGGGGAGAGAAAGTCTTATGAGCAAGACCATCAGAGGCAGCTGCCATCCCGCGGGCCTGCCAGCATTTTATAAAGGACAAATATGCTTTAGTCTGCCATTGAGAAAGAATGATTTTTTTAATAAACAACAACAAAGAGGTCTGGATAAATGGCTCAGTGGTTAGGTGCACTTCCTGAGCAAGCATGAAGGCCTGAGGAGGCTTGAGACTTTCCAAGTTCAAATCTCCAGATTCCAAGGAAAACAGCTGGGTGTGCCCACATGAGCCTGAAATTCTAGTTCTGTAGAGATTCTTCAGGACACCTCAAGATCTGGATGAAAGTCAGGCTCAAAAGAAGACCATACAGAAGAGAGACACTGTCACAGTCAGCCACATGCTGCTGGGATGAATCTTTAAACCAGGCACAATTGGGGGGAGGAAAGTATTTATTGAAACTACAGATTGAGGGGGGAAATTCCGTAACAGCGAAAGAGGCTGGCCCTCTTTCACAGGTCCAAGCAAAGAAAGAAAGACCCATTACCTACATCACACACAGAACAGGAACACAGACCGGAGGGCCAAGGAGAGAATTTCTTCCCCTTTATATAGCCTTAGGGTGGGGTCTTATAATCCTTCCCCAGACATAATGGCTTCCTGAGTCTCTGGAATTTCCTTCCTGCACAGCCCACATAGGAAAGAATGTTTACTTCCAGCTTCTTTGAGCTTCTTTACATCCTGCCCCTTGCTGAGAGGCTGCCTTCCTGTAAATGTCCTCAGAGACCCACCCAAGATAATTAAAAAGATCCAAGTTGACAACAAAACCTAACCATCACAGACACCCTGTGACCCACTGTGACCTCTGCAGGTCAATGACCCACTACCTCATGGGGGCATGTGGGATGCCACAAGGGTATCCCCCCACACACACAACACCACACATATCACATTACACAAACAAAAAAATCACTAATAAGAACAAACAGAGCTGGACAGGTATTTACACGTAGAGGAACCTGAACACTGACATCCTCTTCATCATCGGTGGAAGCAAATGAAGAGTTATGGAGCCGGCCATCCAAGCAGCACGTGTTTCTTGTGTTTTATAAAGTTAAGAATAAGAAAATGATCGTAACTATACATCTGGAGTGTGAAAATCTAAGTGTCTAGAAACCTGTGGTAGTTTGAATAATGTCCCCCAATAGATTCAAAAGTTTATTATAATTGTAAATTGTCTCCAGCCTGTTCTGGCTGGAGGAGATGTGTCACCTTGGCCAGATCCTAGGACCAGCCCTAAGGTGTTTCTGGGGTGGGTCTGGAATTCTAGCTATACATATGCAAAAAGCAGTCTGAGCTCAAGCCTGGAGTTCCTCTTGTTTTCAAGTTTGGAATGTGCTTGCTTGAGGTGCTGGTGGTGGGTTTCTGTCTCTGTCTCTGCTTGGATCTGTGAAAGGAGGCCAGCCTTTTTCCTTAACTTCCCCTGGGTCTGTTACTTCAATAAATACTTTCCTCCCCAAATTGTGCCTGGTTTGGAGATTCATCCCAGTGGTGTGTGGCTGACTACGACAAAACTTAACTTTAGTTATTATTGTGTAGGCTTAGGTTTAGGTTTAGGAATATGTAGCCAGGCTGGGTGTGGTGGCTCACACAAGCAATCCCAGGATTCAAGGGGCTGAGGCAGGAGGTTCACCAAGAGTCAGAGACCGATTTATATATATAACATACAACCTCCCCCACCATGTAGCCAGTTTACAGGGTTGATGCTAGAAAAATTGTTCTAAATCCCCCTTCCAAGAGCAGAGGAATCAAGAAGAGCCTTACAAGACCTACATCAGTTCATCCTGCCAGCTTTAGAGCTGATCCTTAAAGTGAGCCCCGATATGGGCATCACTTTGGGGTGATGTACACATGTACCTCAGGCAGCATAGCATGCAAGTGTGGCTCCCAGCACTGTGTTTCTGCCATAATGGTATTGTCCTCCAGTTACAAGATTGTCCCTGACCCAGGTGATCACCCAAGCATGACTTTTAATCTTTCTAAAGAGCCATAATTTCCCCCTGGATTCCTTATCATCCTAACCTTAAAAAATACAGAATTTCAGTTTATACCTATTACCTTTGTAGAGCTCATCTCTGGAGGTAAAGACAAAAAGAAGCAGCCAGCTATCAAACAAGGATCCAAAATTGACAAACAAAACAAAACAAAACAAAAAAACACTGAGGAATGTTCAACATCGTTAGTAATCAGGGAAATGCAAAGAAAAATGAGGTATTTGTACATGTAATATTGGAGAGTTTTTAAAAAACATTACAGATGATGCTGAATTTTTGTGAATTGAGTACCTTTACACATTTATATAATCTTTCTGGAAAACAATGAGAATCCTAGCTTTGTGATCCATACCTGTAATCCCAGCAACTCGGGATGCTGAACCACCTAGATCTTGAATTTGAGGCTAGCCTGAGCTACATAGCAAGCCTCAGTCTCAAAAAATGAAAAGTGAAAGCAATTGGAAACTAGCAAACTATCAAAATCCCTAAAATACTTATTGTCTTCATATTCATCTGACGTTATAATCATATATTGGGGGCATCTGTGCTGAGAAAATAATCCAAAATGTGGTAAGAAATTAATGCATTGAAAGACTCTTCATTTTGTATCTCCTGTTTAGCAAGGACTGGAAGCCATGCCATCGTCACTGTCCCATCAATCCCCCCTGCCCCTGCCACTCTAAGGGCACAGTGACACCTGCCCCTCCAAGGGCACAGGGACCAGCCTTAGCTGTTTCTCACAGTGAGTGTTCTCGAAGAATCCAGGTTCTCCACCAGACACTATGTGCAGATCTTCTGCTGTGACATGAGGCTGATTTTTTCCTCTGTGCCTGCTTTCTGCCCCTCCTACTAAACAGGCTGTGAATAATCCAAAGGTGGTCTCTTCGGCTTTCCCCAAGATCCCGCACTGAAAAAATAATCAGGAGAGACTGGGAACATACAGGACTCACAGGACCCTGGCTTTTTTTCTGCTTCCACTCTTCGTCTGTGGCCCCAAAGGATGGCATGACCTCTCAGCAGGAGAGCTCTTCCCACCCTTATCCCTTCTCAGGATGCAGAGAGGCACACTTCACAGCACAATTCACAGTGCCGTGTGGGTGACAGAGTAGTGAGCACACATGCTGGTCCTTGACATGACTCAAGATGTCAGTGTCTTGGATGGACATCCTGGAGGACATGGCCACTTCTCTCCAACCTGTTGTGGGGTGAGGTAATGCATGGAAGGAAGGAAGAGAGAGGGGGGGGAAGGAGGGAGGGAGAAAGGAAGGTAGGAAAGAAGGAAGGAAGGGAGGGAGGGAGGGAGAAAGAAAAATGAAAGAAAGCCAGGAAGCAAGCAAAGGGAGAAAGAAGGAAGAAAAAAGAAAGAAAAGATGGATATATGGGTGGATAGAAGGAAAAAAGAATGGTGTCGAAGAAAGCTTCTGTCTATTTCAGAAAAGGGACCACCTCAGGTCACCCAGAGGGTGGACAAGAGTTGGAGAAATGATAAACCAAGATTACAGATCCAGACCCTAGAGGAAGCCCTTTGCGGTTACTGTTAGGCAGTCCACCCTCCACTCTGTAGGGTGTACTTGCCTGTGCTTTCACACCTGCGGAGACAAACCTCAACTATCTGCTGGCTGCACCCGTGATGAGTGTGAATCCAGACTGGTGCCTTGGCTGGGATCAGAAGGAATTCCAGAGGAGGCACCTCTCCTCATCCAAACACTGATCACCAAAGCAGTGGAGAAGTTGTCTCTGTCTTCCCACTTCTCTGGACTCGGCCCCTTGAAGGCAGAAAAGGCAGAAGCTAAGTTTTCAATCTTTGAATCACCAGTGTGTAGAGCCAGGGATGACACTGGGATCAGTGTGGGTGTGAGGCAGGAGAGGGGTAGAGGTCACTTCCATTTTTAGGCAGATGAAGAAGCCTGCATTAGGAGAAAGCATGGCCAGGGAAGTGGGTCTAACCACTGAGGCCAGAGGAGGTTGTCAGACAAGGAGGACAGAGACTGAGAGAGCGAGGGGAGGGAGCAGAGTCCTGACCACATGGACCACCCTGGGCCACAGCTGAAGTTCCCACAACAATCCAAACAAAACCTCCAATCTAGTCAATTGATTTTTTTCTTTAATCAGAATTTATAGAATACATAGAAAATGTTGGAGTTTCATCAAGAATGTGATAGAACAAGATTGGGACACAGTTACTGGGTGACTGTCCCCTGCACTCCAAAAAGTTCCACTGGAGCTCACCAACCCCAGAATAAAGCACCATGACAAACAGGTTCTTGTCCTGCACCAGGCTTCCACAAAGCCTCCACCTCTCCGTGGGTGTTCCCCCAGCTCCCAGGTCAAACCCATCGAGCTTGCTCTACACAGCCTGCAGCCAGACCCAGCCACCATCTGCTTGTGTCAATAAAGTTTTATTGAAACAACATGCTCATTCTCCCAGTGCATTCAGAGTTAACCACCTCCAACAGAGACCAGGTGGCCTTTGCCAAAAGAGGGGTCTCAGGAGAAGCACTGACAGATTCTAGGGGTGCCGAGGAAAGGAAGCTGGTGATGAGGCTGAAGTGGTTTGCTGGAACATTCCAAACTAGGTTAAGCAGCGTGCAAGTAAGAGGGATTTTCCAAAGCTCAGACGAATAATACATCTGAGAAAAAGCTGGAAAAAGCAATGTTACTCCAAGTTCAGGCGCACCTCCCCGTCTCCTCTAAGAATTCAGACTGAGCTAAATTACTGCATCAGTTTTGGTTTTGCTGAACATTTTAAATACATTCTCTTTGTTTCTCATTGTGTTAAAAATATTTGCAGACTGGAGAGATGGCTCAGTGGTTAAGAGCACTTCCTGTAAAAGCATGAGGACCTGAGAACTGAATTTGCTCCCCAAGACCCACATGTGGGTCTCCGTGGGAAACAGAGACCAGAAAATCTCCAGGGCTTAGGGAATAACAGTAAGCTATGGGGTCAAATATGACTGACAGAGAGCAATGGAGGGAGATACCTGATGTCCCCTCTGACCCCTGCAGACTGGCGCATCCCATAGCAGCCGAGCTCATGGGCGTGGACATGTGCACACACTACCACCACACTGAACTGCGTGCATACATGCACGCACACACTCGCATACACACACAGGCACACATGCATACACACGCACATACACACAGACACACATGCACACACACCCAGGCACACATGCACCCACACACATGTACACAAAAAAAAGAATTCTGTTTTTACTTATAATCTGGAAGAATCCTGTCTCTGCATGCCTGTTTGCCAAATACCCAATATTAGAAAACTAAATGGGTTAAGCAGAAATCTAAGCTTCAATTTTGCAAGCTAAGATTAGCAAAAGCAAAAATAAAAAAGATTCGAACTCCTGCAAGTCTTCAAAACTGTAGCAATGTGGTCTTTGTTACTAACTGCTGAGCGGAAGGCTAAATTACGCCTGGTGTGTGCCCAGAGTTCTTAGAACAAGCATATTATGGGCTGGCTTTCATGAACATTGGTAGGTGTTGAGGAGGCAGGAAACATGACCTCAGGCAATTATATTTTACTATGAAAGAAAGTTAAACTTTTAAAAGATGAAATTTGAAGAAATTTAGTGTCTTCTCAGAAAACATACATACAGAAAATCTTTTTGAGGAAGGTTATTGTGCATTTAGCTTCTATAAATGGATGTTCAGACTATTAAGCAGGACAGAAGGTCAAGCTGACCCTTTGTTCCAGATCATTCATTTTGGTCCTGGCCCAGGATTTGATGATATTACAACAACATGCTTCTGAAATGGAAGGCCAGAGCATCCATCACCTAGGAGCTTTCCAAACACAGACGCCTCAAACAGCTTTGAGGCTGCAGCGTAGCACCTGATCCTCAGGTGAAGCCATACTTCAAGCTCTCATTGTAAGTGGAAATTCTTGGAAAAGCCACATCTGAGTTAAAGACCCTGACGACAGCTAGACCCTGTCAGCTGAGACATGGTGAGTGTAGGAAGATAAAGTGATGTTTGTCCAGACCTGAAGTCATCTCCGGCTGGCTTAAGCCCTTTGATAGCCAATTCCTTTATCTATCTATCTATCTATCTATCTATCTATCTATCTATCTATCTATCTATCTATCTATCTATCATCTATCTATCTATCATCTATCTATCTATCTATCATCTATCTATCTATCTATCATCTATCTATCATCTATCTATCTATCTATCTATCTATCTATCTATCTATCTATCTATCTATCTATCTATTTTGAGGCCAGCCCCCAGGCTCACCTAAACTTACTCTGCAGTCTAGGCTGGCCTCAAACTCACAATAATCCTCCTACCTCGGCCTCCCAAATGCTGGGATTAAAGAAGAGCCACTACGCCTGGCTCAATGACTTTGATTTTTGTATCTGACCTAACTTCCCAGAATACATCAGTCAGCTTAAAGAGCTCTGTCTATCTACCACCAACCCAAACACTAAGAATGCAGTCAGACAACATCTGAGACCTAGAGCAGCCGTTTCCCTGCTTTACTGAATTACCTTCCTAATGCCTCACCAGTGTAAGAAAAATGCATTCCTTAGGGTTTTCTTTTGCTCCTGTGAATTTGAAATCTCCTGTATTCACTTCCACGGTGAGATACGTCCTTTATAACCTGAATCTCCGAGGACACTCCTATTTGATCTAGAATAAATCCTTATTTTTAAATGAAAATGTTATCACTTATTTTTAAACTTATTTTTGTGCCTATATGGTGTGTGTGTGAGAGAGAGAGAGACAGAGAGAGAGAGAGAGAGAGAGAGAGAGAGAGAGAGAGCAAGTGTGCATATGCCATGGTGCACACGTTGGGGTTAGAGGGCACCTACAGCTGTCAGTACTCACCTTCCTCCTTGTCTGAGGCAGGCCCTCTCATCATTGTTTGCACTGCATTTGCCAGCCTAGCTGGCCAGAGAGCTTCTGGGCCGTTCACCTATCTCTGCCTCCCTCCTCACCCTAGGATGCTAGGATTCCAGATACTGGCATGACAGCATCTGCTTTACCTGAGTTCTGGAGATCTGAATTCAGGTACTCCTGCTTGTGTGAAAAACGCTTTATCTATCTCCCCAGCCCCCACTTATTTATTTATTTATTTACTTATTTATTTATTTATTTAGTGTGTGTGTGCATGTGTATGTGGGGGTGCATATACACATGTGTGTGCCTGGCTGTGATGGCCAGAGGACCACATTCACACACACAAACACATACACATGGATTTTTTCCAAAAAGCATGATGATTATAAATTTCTATCTTGTTAGTATGAATGAATGTTCCTATTTTTAGGGGAGACTTACAAAACGGTTATTCATCCTGAGGGGCAAAATGTTGAATGAATTGTATTGATAAACACCACTGACTTCTGAAACCTCTCTACATAACCCCGTATGTTGTCTCAGTTACCTTCTCCTCGCTGGGACAAAATGTTCAACCAGAAACAGCTGATGGGAGGCAAGGGTTTAGTTCAGGCTTATAGTTTCCAGGAGAAGCTTCATCATGGCGGAAGAGGCTGGCTGCGCCATCACACCTCCACAGTAGAAAGAGAAAAACAAGTATGAGCTTAGCTGGGCTCTGAACACCACAAGGCTGGACTCAAGATCCACCCCAAAGACACACCTCTTCCAACAGGGCTCTGCCTCCTGGGGACTTGACAGGAAGCTTAATCAAAACCATCTGGGGCTCTGTCCATTGGAGAATATTTTCTCGTTTACGGAAGGCAGCAAAAGCTAGGGAGAACCAAAATCCATCAACATGACCATAAAAGATAGCTGACTCCACAGCATGAGATGAGCCAGCTCTTGCCCACGAGCCAGGGTCCAGGTGAGTTGAGAAAGAGCGCTGCTCTCACATGGAGCCTGACAACCTGCGCCAGAGAGACGACGATAGACACTGAGGACACTCAAAACGTATCAAAGCAGAAATCCAGAAGTTTCTGAGAGCTTAACACAAAAGTAGACCTACAACACACATCTGCCAAGGCTCAGAGAGCATTGCAGAAGAGGGGGCGAAAAGATCGTAAGAGCCACAGGATGGGAGGGGATATCCATTACCCTCTTCACCTCTCCACTCCCCTTCCCCCAATGACTGCCTGCTGCTCTCATAACTCATAACCCATAACCCCATGGTGAATACCCCATGGAGGAGGGACCTCAGTAGAATGGATGGGGGTGGGGAGAAGAGGAACGGGACCAACACATAATTTGTCCACACAAGAAAGTTTCTAATTAATAAAAAAAATTAAATGTAAGTAAAAAATTCCCTGAGGCTATGGAGGACACTTCCATTCAAACTACCACAGATGTCTAGAACCTCATTGTTATAGTGTCCTTCAAACATTGGAGACACATTCTCTCCATCTCCCAGAAGTGGGATGGAATGAATTCCTTTCTTCTAATGAATGGCTTGTGCTGGACATGATTCTTTGTGGCTTTACAGGCTGGGTCACAGGAAACAGAGCTTCTGTCTCCCTGACTGTTGTCATGTTGTGATGACACCCAAGCGGCTGATGGAGTGAGTAGCTCCACAGGCCTGGGTCAGCCTGGGGAGGGACCACCTTTCTCCAACACCCAGATGATGTCTCCAGATGATGACACCTTGGCTCAGACCCACACAGTTCCGCTCCTCCTAGATTCCTCTCGTATAGAACTGTTAGTAATAATTACCTAATACTTCAAGCCAGTGTGATTGACCCAGAGCAATAATCGCCAATACAAATAGATCATATATATATATATATATATATATATATATATATATATATATATATATATATATATATATATATATATATATATATATATATATATATATATTTAAACAGATGAATGAATAAATGGACAAGCATCTAAATCAGAGCAAGACAAAGAAAATCAGTCAGGAGGTCATTCCATCTAGACATAAGCCCCTGGCTTCATCAGATACACACTTCCCAAACTTTCAGATATGGTTGTAGAATTTAGGGGATCCCCTTAATGTGGGCTCTGAGTCCACACGTGTGGGATCCTGCATTATTTTTACAAGGTTTCAGATGACAGCAGCAATGCTGGTCAATGACTTCCCATCCTGAGGTGGCACTTATCACGAACCTCATTAGTCCTGATCATTGATGTGGGTCACACCCAACATGCTAACGCTGGCAATGTGAAACTGTCCTTCCAGTTCCTGGTAAACAGGAGGGCATTCAAAAAGTCACCCTGCTTTTGTGTTCTGGAAAATGATATACTTCAAAGAACTGGCCCTCCTTCTCATGTGACTTAGACGACTCTTTTTTTTAAAAAATGTTTTATTGAAACCTCTATCTTTATAGGCAATGTACCATGATCAGAATTCCCTCCCACCACCCTTCCTTTTACCCTCTGGAATCCTCCTCCACTGAATCCATCTTTCCAACTAATCTATCTTCCATTTTGATGTCTTTATTTTCCTCCTCCTATTGTGCAGGTCTTGTGTAGGTAGCATCATCCACAGTGAGGTCATGAATGCTCCTTTCCTTCCTTTGGCTCTTACAATCTTTCCACCACCTCTTCTGCAATGGTTCCTGAGCCTTGGAAGGTCTGATAGAGATGTCTCACTTAGCACTGAACACTCCACTGTCATTTCTTCTCAGCACTTTGGTAATTTTTTTTTTTAGTCTCCCTGGTATTCACCACCATCTGAAAAGAGAAGTTTCTCTAACCAAAAATGAGACTATAAAACTCATGGAGGACCCCTTGTTCATCTATGATGAAACTGGACTTGTCTGAGGCTCCCTCCTTCCTTCAGATCCCTGGACACTGACCCATCCTGTAGCGTCAAGACACAGGGCTGTCTCGATGGGCTCTGCTCCTGATGGGGAAAGCCAGCAGCCAGGAGAAGAGTCCTTGGAAGGCCACTCTGGGACTCTCCCCACTGCCAACACCAGGCGTTTTTAGCCTTCTCCCCTCCCCTCTGACCTCAGACAGGTGCATGCCTCACTGTCACATCCTCTGTGTGGCTGTGGGGCCCCCTCTGGGTGCTGCGGGTCCCTTCCATTACGCAGCAAGCCTGCTGCACACCATCTCTCCTTACCTGAGTCCGAGTTGATCTTATGTGTCAGCTCCCATGGTGTTTTGAGGATGTGGATCTTTGGAGAGTCTGTGGCTAAAGGCAGGGCTATTTGTCATACATATTGATCATCCAGAGGTGCACCAACAGGGGCCGAGATCACACTGAATCCAGTCTCGCAGTTGACTGCAAACATCACCACAGGGTCTGTGTCTGGCTTGTAGCTTGGATGTCCCTGCTGTCCTCACTGTATGTGAGATGGTGATGACCCTTCCCTGTGAGGAGCAAAGGACTGGTTATTCAAACTCCTGAGCAAGGTGCCCTCACAAGAGAATTTCTGGGATAATTTAAAGTTTGCAACGCACCTACAATGCTAAGGAAAGTACTGTACATAAAAAGATTAAAGGCACCCGCATTAATCCCAGCATTCAGGAGGCCAAGGCAAGAGGATTGCCAAGAGTTCAAGGCCAGACTGGGGATCTAGTATGAGTTCCAGTCATTCTAGGCTAAGTGAGATCCTGCTTCAAATACATGCCGTGGTCACGAGACCACACACATATATTCTGATTATCTTGGGTGGCGGTTGATGTGATTGTGTGTATTCATTGTGAGTGCGTGTATGTATGCAAACACATGCAGAGGCCAGAAGTCAAGGTTGGTTATCTTCCTCCCTTGCTCTCCACTTTAGTTTTTGAGACAGGGTCTCTTACCTGGAGCTGGCCAGCAAGCCATCCGGATCTCCCTGTTTCTGCTTCCCCAGTGCTGTGATTCCAAGCATATGTCACCACGCCCAATTTTACGTGGGTGCTGGGGATCTGAACTCGGGTCCTCACGCTTGTGCAGCAATTACTTTACTCCCTGAGCCATCTCCCCAGCTCCTAATTCTATTTTTAGTAAGAACAGGAACTTTTATTAAAAATAGTATATTTCGTTGATCAATAGCTAGGTTTTTTTTTCTTTCATTCTGAGTGACTTCTTACTAAGAATAGCATATGTTGCTACAATGAAATTCCTCCAACCACAGGATGTTGGTACTAGAATAATGTTAGGGGAAAAAGATCAAAGGAAATTTCCTTGATATGGTGCCAAGAAAATCCAGCTGAAAAAAACATCCTTCCAGTGGGCAGTGTTCACCACAACCTGAGAGGACCAGGCTGTTCAGAGGTGCACAAAAGGGGGCTGAGATCACATTTTGGGGGATAAGGAATTTATAACAGCTCACAGCAAGAGTTTAGGCACGGCGGAGATGTAAGGAGCAGGGAGAATCATCAAATGAATTCCATAAATTGCAGCACTGTTAGCTGAGAAGCTAGGGAAGAGAGAGGGGGAGGGAGAGAAAGAGAAATAGTGCATATGTAGAAAGAAACGCAGATGGGAGGGCTGGAGAGATGGCTCAGGGGTTAAGATGCATGTCTGCAAAACCTAACGACCTGGGTTTGATTCCCCAGTACTCACATAAAGCCAGATGCACAAAGTGGTGCATGCATCTGGAGATTGTTTGCAGTGGCTGGAGGCCCTGGTGTTCCCACTCTCTCTCTCTCACTCTTTCTGTGTGTCTGTCTCTATCTGCTTGCAAATAAATGGGGGGGGGCTTGTGGGGATGTAGGCCACTGCTCAGGGAAGGAGAAAAGCTGGTTAGATCCAGCAAGCCCTATGGGGAAATGAGACCTCATTTGAAGACCCTAGTTTCAGCCCATTGAGAGGGAGGGGAGGCTCTGAGAGGTTTACATGGAAAGTCTTATGCTGTTCAGGAATTCCTGCATTCTAAGTGTGTAGAGGAAGAAATCCTCTGGATTGAGCTGATGGATGGATCATGTGAGTCTGAGCAGTAATGGACTTGGAAAACCCACAGTGGGACCAACCTGAGGCTGGACGGAGCAAGGATAGAGCTGACAGGTGACATGCTTTTATAGACTCCAGAGACTGATGGAGAAATACATCTGTCATCTACCCTTCACGTTGAGAAGAAAATCAGAACCCTCTCCAAAATAAAAATTCACTTCAAAAGAGGTTCATGGGAGTTCCAACCTACTTATTCTATACCGATCTAAAGAAGGCTTTGGCAATTTGAAAGAAATGGCTGGAAGTGGGGTGGGCATCCCTTTGCCATGTGAGTCTGCAGCTGGCTCAGTGCATGGTGCAGAGTCTCTTCTCAGCTGGCCTTCTGAGTTGCTGTACAAATGAGTTTGGGAGATGGCCGGTATGGAGGAGCTCTGTGCAGCCTGCTCATTCCCTCGGGTTCCTGCTAACCTACAGCAAGCCTTGGCAGCACAATCCCCCCACCCTTCATCCCCTTTGCAGATGCACCAGGGACCAGCCAGCTCTAGGCAGGCTGATGCCTGAACTTTAACCAGGATTGAATGATTGCCCCGACCTAAGATTTGTAGGCTTCTTCCTTACACAACAAAAACTGTCTGCCTGTTAAAATAAAAAAGAAGCTCCACTCAGTTTGTTATAAAGAAATTGAAACACAACATCAAAACGGGACCGTTCTTCCTCTGAGGGGTGTGTGAAAATTGCGTCCAAATTACTAAATGCACATGCTTGCGGGCAAGTAATCTGGGCCTGTGGACCAAGCCTTTAATGTGTCTGTTGTTATTGCTTAGATTTTAGTCTTTAAAATTATGTAGTTAGGTGATGTTCTATTAACCTTATTTAAATATATTTTTATTTATGCATTTGCAAGTACAGGGTGATTATAAATATATATTTTATATATATATATATATATATATATATATATATATATAGAGAGAGAGAGAGAGAGAGAGAGAATATGGTATTTGGTATCTGGTGTGTCTTCCTGCACCTGCAAATAAACTCCAGATGCATGCACCACTTTGCGCATCTGGCTTTATGAGGACACTGGGGGATCAAAACTGGCCTGGCAGACATTGCAAGCAAGTGCCTTAAACTACTGAGCCATCTCCCCAAGTCCTAACCTCATTTATAATACTAACATTAGGTAGCTGATTTGAAGGATAATTTTAAATAATGTCTTTAGGCCAAAGGAAGGCTAAGACTTCTCACAATGCAAACTTCCAGACACAAAAGGGCCTTGATATTCATGACCTCACAGTGCCTGGTAATACCTACACATAACAAGAGGAAAAGATGATGTCACTGAAACATATCAGAGACTAACTGAGAGGGGAGAAGAAATATTAGGGGGGTTGGTGAGGGAATCATAATGGTTTATGGTCTATGATTATGGAAGCTATTAATAAAAAGTTGAAAAAGAAAAATAACAGAAACATACAGAAAAGGGGAAAATGTGTGTGCTGGGATTGAATTCATGTTCTCAAGCTTGCCTAGCAATCGCTTCACTAACTAACGTATAGTCCAGGCCCGCTACTCTTTAAGAAATGTAAAACCCCTTTATGAAGAGCAGTAGTCAAGTAAATGACCTGTGGAGGGGGAGGGAGCACGGCTGGGCTTTGATTCCCCAGCTGCCATTCCCCATTGAACCGTTCTAATAATAGCAGAATCACTTAAACCACCCCTGCTCAAGCCAAGCCTTAACCACATCACTCAGCGATCCGTCTTCAGGATTTAGACCAAAAGACCTGAGGCTTTGAAATCATTTTCCTGCGATGAAAATAAAGGTAATAATTTGATTAGCATTTGAAGGGCTTTTCCCTTGGGTATCCATGCCTTTCTTTCTTTCTTTCTTTTTTTTCTGGAGCATATATAATGGAAAACATCTTGGTAATTATTCCCAAGTGCTGAAACTTTAATCTCCATGGTGTAATTGAAATTTCCTCTGTAGCTGAGAGGTTTTCTGGATCCTCAACAGGCCAAGAACACAAATGGTTGTCACTCCCTCAGGGAGGAGAGGGGTGGAGATGTGAGGGTGTCCATCCTCAATCAGTGCTCCAGTTTCCTTGGCGTTTGTGATGAAGCTTTTAAGGAAACACAACTTGTTTCTCCTACTTGACTAGTGAAGTACCTGTTCATTAGATAAATATTTATGGAGTACAAGAGCATTTCCTGAAGATAGCATTTGGGAATAAATTAGGTGGAGACAGGTGGAGAGGAGACATGAAGGAATGGAGAGCATTTCACACAGAAAACTAAGAAAAAAAACTGTTTCTGGTGTGCGAGTCAAGGTCATACTTGGTACACACTGAGCTGGGGACATCTGTGACATACAGACTGCTATTTTGGGAAGATCGTCTAGGCATCATCAAGGTCACAGGAGATGAGATGAGCTGATGGCCAGGTGGTAGATGTAGTGCTGACAGAACAAGCGAAGGAGTGGAGACAAGGCTCAGTAGCTAAAGGCACTTGTTTGCAAAGCCTGATGGCCCAGGTTTGACTCCCTAGCACCCAGGTAAAGCCAGATGCAAAGTGGTACAAGTAACTGCCATTGGTTTACAGCAGCAAGAAATCCAGAAATCCCATTGGAACACACACAAATATATATATATATATTTAATTATAGAAAAAAACAAAAGGCTGGAAGGAGACTGGTCCTGAGGTGGGAGAGAAACCAACAGAAGGTGAGGCAAAGACATCGAGAGGAGACAGTAGGGGAGATGAATATGCAAATGAATATGCCCTGTGGAGCTGAGGGATTGAGACACTATAGGAGCTAGAGAGTTTCCTTGGCTGGACAGACAGAGGAAGAGGGACCTTGGTAGGCAGCTGTACTTTAGAGAACCCCAAGATGGTAACCTAAGATGCTACTAAGGGTGGTTCACTTCCTTCTTCCATGTTTAAGTGAATTTTGCCGGCAGCTGGCTGGCTTGGGTGGGCATCACTCATATATGTCAAAGCTCTCTATTTAAGATGACCAATCATAGACTCCAGACAGGAAGGCTTCCCTCATTCATTGAAAAGCCCAGCTCCCACTGGGACAGATTTCCTTGTCCATGAGGAGTCCATGTTCTTTCTCCTTCCTTCAATTTTTCCTTTGAAATCAACTTTGCTCTTTTATTCTCTTTCTTGCCTTTAAATCTTTAATCAACAGAAGAAACCAAATCCCCCAAATCCTAAGCAGTATCAGGGTCATGAAGATAAACACAGAAATACATCTCCTAGGGTATCATGACTAAAACATAACCCCCAATAACACCTCTGCTTTTCAAAGTTGTATTTCAAAACTTTGAACTTCCTGGGCATTAGTGGTGCACGCCTTTAATCTCAACACTCAGGAAGCAGAGGTAGGAGGATCGCCGTGAGTTCGAAGCCAGCCTGGGACTACATAGTGAATTCCAGGTCAATCTGGGCTAGCACAAGACCCTACCTTGAAAGACAAAAAAAGGGGGGGTCCATTTATAAGAACATACACTAATTATAACAGAAGTGTGGTGGTTTGAATGTGGAACATCTCCCATAGCCTTGTGTGCTTGTAATTAAGCCTCATACTCACACACCCCCAGCTGGTGGCAGTTTGGGAGGTGGAGCCTTGCTGAAGGAGGTGTTTCTGGAGGTGGGCTTTGAGGTGTTATAGCCCAGATGCCACTTTCCATAATTAGCTCACACTCTTGCTGCTTCCTTCCAGCTGCTGCGGCAAGATGTGATACCCAGTCTCTGCTCTGCTATGCCATGTTGGAACTTCCCCTGGAGCCTTTAAGCTGAAGTAAACTCTTTCCCCACATCAGCTGCTAGGGTCCAGTGCTTTTCCCCAGCAAAGAGAGGATAACTGACGAACTAAGGGATACACCTACCAAAGAAAATGCTAAAACACTATTGTTAAAGAACACTTAAGCTAAGCATAGTGGTACACACCTTGAGTCTCAGCACTCTGGAGGCAGAAGTAGGAGGGTTCTCGTGAGTTTGAGACCAGCCTGGGGCTACAAATTGAGTTCCAGGTCAGCCTGGTTTAGAGTGAGACCCTGCTTTGAAAAAAACAAAAAAATTATAATAAAATAAAGTATACTTCAAAGGACTTATAGGGTTAGGACAATGCATTGTATTCATGGAAACTCTAAAAGTTTATTAGCAAGTTAACCTGCAAGTTTCCTGTGATGCAAAAAAGCACATTTTGGGTTCTAAAATTCATATGGGATAAGAAGGCCAAAAATAGCCTAGAAAAGTATCATTCAAAGTGTGACCCCTTAATTCCCTAAGGTCCCCTGAACCCTTTTGGAGAGGGGAATGTGATATTATAAAATAAATATTTGGTCTTTTCCAGGCTTCCTCACACACACTTCTTAAATCCCTTAGAGTCTGAAGAGGGATGGTATGTTTTTCTACGCTACCAACGTGACTGATGGCTGGCAGCCCCTGGGGGGCTCAGTGTGGGGGTTTGTCCCAGGCATGTCTGAACTCTAAGAACCATTCAGGCAAGTCAGGTAACTGAAAGAGGGGGTTGTGAGAACCATGGGTTATAGCCCCTCATGGGAATCCTGGGGCCTGAGATGGACAGCTGAGGTGGGGAAGTCTTGGGGACTGACACAATCTACCACTGGACAAGGTCAGAACGGACTTGGATGAGTGTCTGCTGCAGAGCTTCCTGCTGCTGGTTATGAGTCCTCACATGGCTCATGCTATTGTGCAGAAGAGGAAAATGGTGAGGACGGGCTGGAAGAGCAGGTCCACCCGAAGGACCCCGACATGCAATGTGCCTTCTGCATTCCCAGCCTGTCATTGGCCTGCTGTAGAGTTTAACAACATCACAACACATTCGATGCACTGGAAGCGGATGGAAGAGGCTAGCTGTCAGGCTGGGGATGGCTCAGGGGGTAAAGTGCCTGCTGAGCAAGTGTGAGGCTGTGTCCAGATCCAGACCCCCAGCACTCATGTAATGACAGATGCAGTAGAGAGCATCTGCAATCCCAGGACTCCGCGGTGAGATGGAGGCGGAGACAGGAGAATCCCCAGAAGTTCACAAGGCAACAGCAGTGAAAAAGACACCCTGTCTCAAAAATCAAGGCGGAGGGCTGGGGAGATGTCTCAGAGGTTAAAGGCACCTGCTTGCATAGCCTGCTGGCCTGGGATTTGAGTCCCCATCACCCATGTAAAGCCAGATGCACAAAACGGCACATTCATCTGGAATGCATTCACAGCAGTAAGAGGCACTGGTGAACCCATTTCTCTCCCTCTTTTTCTCTCTGTCTTCTCTTAAATAAATGTGACTTGTGTTTATTATTTTTCTCTGGTTTGTAAAAGCAAATATTGACTAGCACAATCCACATAAAGATCTTTGAAGTCTTCAATGATTTCTGACAAGGACATCTGAGGACCATTGCTGGCTTAGACAAATAAAAAAAGAAAGACAAAGAGAGGAGGGAGAGAGGGAAGGGAAGAAAGAAATGGATCTGTTCTTTCCAGATACTAAGTCTTCTTGAAGTGAAATAACAAGTGAATGTCTAAATTTGCCAGTTTGGAGCTGGGGGGTGACGACATGGTTGTCCTCACTCGCTGTTGGTAACGCGTAGACAGGGTTGGGGTCTCACTAGAGAGTGACTTGGCAAGTTGAAACCTGCATATCCTAACCACGTGACTCTTCCTGTTCTTGTATGACACACTCAGGAAAAGTATGAGCCCCAGCACTGTCTCTAGAAGTGGAGAAGAGAGACCCCAGAGTAACAGTTACTACTCCTTGGGAGGGTTCAGACATGGGGAGGTCGGAGGTGTTCAGTCGTTTCTGTGTTTTGTGAAAGGGAAGGAGGGGGGGGATGAAGGCTCACACACAGCCAACACTGGGTCCGATCTGGGTGTTGTGGTGTCGTTCTACAGCATGTTTAAAACATTACATAATATCAACAAGCAAATGGGCCCACGGATCTGAGCTCAAACACCTTTGTTTACGTTCTCGCTCTCTATGGCGCACATAATGAAACTGGTTGTCACTAAGGAGAATGTTAAAATCTAATTCCAGGTACGAAGTGTTCTAAATATACACCCGTCTGGCTGGTCCTCACATCCCCGTGGGTGTGAAAGGAAGTTTTGTGATGAAGCTATTTGAAGAACTAACAGTTGAAGTGTGGCATCAGTGTTTCAACCCTCCGGGGCCTCCTCGCCAGTGCCATATGTTGGCATCAGTGTCTGCCAGGTAAACATCCGCTACAAGCCTGTGTCCTTCCAGGGATGTCGCGTTACATAACATCCTGGAGTAAACTTGAAGAAAGTGGCTCTCCCTGGTCCATGATCGTCCTTCAGGGTGACCGGAAGCTGGTTGGCCAAAACGGCTTTGGTCCAGGCATGGATGCAATGTGGGAAGGTTCATGTGCCCTTCTAAACTCAAAGTAAAGATTATTCCTCCAGGCAACACTATCAAGAGGTGTGGTCTTGACTGAATCATGAGGGATCCACCCTCAGAGAAGAGACCTGGTGCAGGGCTTTTCCCAAAAGGCTTCATGTCCCTTCTGCTCTGCAAAGACATGACACTTATCTTTTTTAAAAAATATTTTATTTATTCATTTTCAAGCACACACAGAGAGAGAGAGAGAGAGAGAGAGAGAGAGAGAGAGAGAGAGAGAGAGAGAGAGAGAGCACCAGGGCCACCACCTTGTGGGTCTGGTTTTTATATGGGTCCTGGGGAATTGAACCCGGGGCCTTAGGCACTAGAGGCAAGTGCCTTAACCGCTGAGCCATCTCTCCAGCCCAAGACATGACACTTCTCTCTGGTGGCTTGGAAGCAGAGACCAGACCCTGAACCTGTAGGCACCTTGACTGTGGACTGCCAGCCTCCAGCTCTGGGGGGAATGAACTTCTATTGTTTGCAAATTACCAAGGTTGTAGAGTTTTGTTACAGCAGCACAAACACATGGAGACAAGTTACCTAAGGCAATTCAGCATGCTCATTTGTAGATATACCTGGGATAGGCAAGGTTGATAACTGCTGTTTTCGGTAAGAGCTCAGAAAGCTTTCTGGGAAAAGTTCCTGGCATCTTCCCACAACAAAACCAAGGTCTCTCAGCTATGTAACTATATGTAGAATAAAATCCACTCACTTTAGGAAGCTGAGATCCTTCTGATTGGAGGAGCTGGAGAGAGGCAAAATAAAGATGGGCTGGATGAGCAGGCTTCAGAGGAGCAGTCGAGCCATGGTCCTTTCATTTTTAACGGTGAACACCTCCACACAGACACATGTACCGTGATCACACCCTCCCACCAGTCTCCTTTTCCTCCCTCCACTGAATCCCTTCTTCTTTCCAACTAGCCTGTTTAATTTTGATACCATTTTTTTTCTTCCTTTTATGCAAGTCTTGTATAGCGTCAGGTCTGGTGTGAGGTCATGATTACCACAACAACTTTGTGTCTGGAAGGCAGTATTACCAAGCACTCCTCCCCTTCCTTTGGCTCTCACGTTCTTTCTCCCACCTCTTCCACAATGGAGCCTTGGAGTGTGTGATGGAGACGTCTTACTCTTTGCTGAACACTCCACTGTCTTTTTGATGAGTTTCCTGAGTGGCACCTCCATCTGAAGAGAGCAGCTCTTTGGGGGTGATGTTCTGTCTCATCTACATGGAGTCCATGACCCTTCTTAGATGTTTCGATTGACAAAACACTAATGGTTAAGGATCATCTCTGTAATGGTTCCCTTATATAATGGACATTAAAGACCCCATAGAAAATAAGGGAATTGAGGTGAGGTCACATAAAAGCAACTCAGGATTCTGGACCAATTGGGATGATGGGGTTTGCAGACTGTGAGGCTGGGTTTCCTACTAACATGATTAAATCTCAGAGCTAGAACAGGTGTTTGGATGTAAAAGGGCAGCTATTATATTTGTGCCCCAAAGAAGTAAAGTGGCTGACTGGTTCCTCGTGTGTGTACTGCAAGCCTCTGCAAAGCAAGCCATCCTGAGGATGTCACCTTCTGCAGAGCTCTTGACAGGGAGTGAAGACGCCTCCTGGAGACACTCATTCTTCAAAACCATCCCTAGAAACCACCTTACTGTGAGGATAAATAAAAATGGTGCTAAGTGGTCTACACCGAAATCGGTGCGTGCAGAAGCTCATTCCATCTACCGACAGAGAGATGACAAATACATGTCTTAGAAGCTAGAACTGAGGGCCGAGGAGACGGTTGGTTCAGTGGTTCACATAGTTCAAAGGCACTTACTTACCATGCTTACTGGCCCAGGTTTCATTCCTGTTCCTACATAAAGCTGATGTACATGCATCTGGAGTTAGTTTGCAGTGGCAGGAGGACCTGGTGTGCCCATTTATCCTCATTCTTTATTTCTTTCCTTGCAAATAAATAAAAATATCTGAAAAGCCAGGAGTGTCAGAAGTTTGAAATATGGCATTTAAGTTTGGATGGTAGAACAATCCAATAGATCAGATCCTAGAGGATGCTCAGGTATGATGTCCCGACTGTGGAAGGCTGGTGCCCAATTCTGCATGTGCTCAGAGGGTATAATGAAGAACCAGCCACTGCTGGCTTGGAGTGGCCACCAGGGCCAGCAACACCATTCTCATGAGTGCCTCTCCCAGAGTGCTTGGAATATAAACCTTCCTCCTTCCTTCCAGACCTTGTCTTGTTTTGTTTTTTTTTTTACTATTATGTTTTCTTCTCTGCATAATAAATTAGCTGCTTAAGACATCCTGTTACAGTAACACCTTGTACTCACTAGTCAGGGCTCTAGGTCCTGCTGAGCTGTGCCCTGTGCTCTGAGGCTGTGTCAGCCAGGGATTTAGAACTTAATTATGACAGGTACCAGGGATTATGGTAATCACGTACCTGTATTATCATTTCATTTAATCCTTATACTTCTAAAGTACAACTGATTCATCCACTTCACAGATGTGAAAAACTCTGCCAGTGAGATTTGCCTAACTAAGGTCAGCAGAAAGTATGGAAGAAGCCCAGACGCAAATAGGTCTGTGCTACCCGTTGCAAACCAAAGCTGTCTGCCCTGGGGAGGGACAATGAGTTCCCACAATTCTCAACAGGCTAACCATTGGTTAGCATTTTCAAAATAAAGGTAGAATGCTTGCTGATGCATATCATGGGTTTGCCATGTCTCCACTCGACACACCAACAGGCATTTTCTGACGCAAAGAACCTTGAAACAGGGGGCAAAGACTAGGAAACTCCATTTTCTGGGCCAAGTACTTTATTTGTAAAATGGAGATAAACGATAAACTTAACGACTTTCTAGCTGCAAATTCCTAGGGCCTCAGTCTGTTTCGAGCAGTCATTGAATGACTTCAGCTCATGTCCTGCACTAAGCTGCAGATTCCTGATAGCTGTCATCTCCATACAGACATGGAGACTTCTTTTGGATACAACCTAAAAAAAAAAAAAAAAAAGGTGCCTGCTTGCAGAAAGTCTGATAGCCTGGGTTCAATTCCTCATTACCCATGTAAAGCCAGATGCACAAAGTGACGCACACATCTGGAGTTTGTCTCCAGTGGCAAGAGGCCCTGGTGTGCCCATTCTCTCTCCTCTCTGTTTGAAAATACCTAAATAATACTATTTTAAAAACAATTGTTTTAAATGGTAAAAATAAAAGAGACAAAATTAAAAGGGAGAGCTAAAATATGATGGTTTCCCACTTCTATGTATTTATCCAAAAGTGTTGGAATCAGGATCTGGAAGCGATATTAGCAGTTTGATTTTCAAAGCAGCGTTCTTCAAAACACTAAGATGTGAAAACCACCTAGACATCCATGAATGGAGAAATGGATGAAGACGATGTTTAAAGGAAGGAGTTCTGTAGCACCCAACTGCTGGCTCTAGGAGCCTCCATCTTGTAATGGAAAATTCTAGAACTAAAAGTTTTTTCTCTCTAAACTCATACTTTCCACCTGTCACTTCCCTCTAATAGGGTCACTGACAGCTACTCCTACTTCCTTCCTCCCAATGGGATCAGAAAGTTGCTCCATTTCCTCTAATGGGATTGGCTAGTACCTGTGGGCCGGCTGGCACTTGTGGGTTTTGAAGTCATCACGCTTGCACAGTGGGCACTTCATCCACTGAGCAGTCTCCACTCTCAAACTTCTCTCACTTCTGCCAGTTCTGAGAAATCTGGGAAGGTAAGAACTAGAACCAGATAATTACTACATAAGGTCGAAGTAAAATCTCACCTTAATTTTCCTTTTCCTACAATGAGTATGTATACATACAAGAATTGTTGGGGGGGATATTCCCACCACTAAGGCTTGGCACTCCCACTCAATGGCACCCAACTGGAAGTGTTTCTGCCTGTCAGGAGAGTCAGGTGATGAGAACGTCTTTTCCTTGAGAACCATCCAGCAGGTCTTGGCACTCCTAATACCATTCTATACAGCTGTGTATTTAATGCAAACGAAACATAAACAGCCTGCAGAATGACTACTTCTCTAAGTCCAAGGACTGTTTGACTCAACAAATTTAAATACTGTAGAACATACTTGTGCATTGCTTTATGAAATTTCTTCACGTTGCCAATAAAACTTGCCATTAAAACATGTTCTGAAGCTTCCAGTCTTGCTATGTTTGCCTCAAACAAAAGCCTGGTTCATGAGTAACTTCCGAATAAACTCATTGCTGCATTGCAATGATGAGAAGCCTAAGTGGAGATGAAGGGCGGGCGCTGCTCCAGTCAGTAGGCATGACCAAGCTCCAGGTAACTCTCCTGTCACCAGCAGCACTGTAGACTTGAGCCTGCCCAGGCCTTGGGTTCCACCCCAGCGCTGACCCTGCCCCATCATCCTTGATGGCGGTTTCTGCATCCAGATGGCTGCGCTGGAGAGATGCTCAGTGGTTAAAGGTGCTCGCTTGAAAAGCTAGCCTGCAACCTCTCAGTGCTGCCATGAAATGACAGATCTCAGATTTGTGACTGTAACATACCGTTTCCTGTTTCAGTGATGTTAATCACTTAAGATCTAATTAGGCTTCCTAAGAAGTGTCTGCTGTTAAAATCTTTAAAAACCAAGTTGCAGATCTCAGGACTGAGACCCAAGACAGAACCTGCAGACTGTAAATAGAATATAATGAGGATTTCCCTTAGAACTAAGCAGTTGCCCACTGCATGTTTCTAGAAATCAGAAGCCATGGGCTAAGTCCACAGGAAGCCCGTTGTTACTCAGCTCTGTAAAGTGCATCAGGTCGCACTTCGGAGACACCAGGAAGTCATTTTCCTCAGTCTCATCACAGATGACTTACTCTACAAAAATAACAGTTCTTCAGGCGTTCTCTGATGATTCTGACACTACTTACATTTCGGTCTCTCCCAAAATAAAAACTGCTATTCAACAATCTGCACAATTGATGTTGAGTATCTAGCTACATCTTACTATTTTTATTGTTAAATACAGCATGAATATATAATTACAGAAAAATAAAAACCAATCTCTACCCATAAGGAGCCTCTCATCTTTCCAAACACAATCTCCATGCATCTGAGTAACTTCTTAGAACTTAAAGTATTCCAGATGCCACAGCTACCTACTGTTGTGTTTGTACTGCTCAGCTGTTCTTATGACTTATGCCTGGACTTCCAGACTCTACCATCTGGGAGTCCCTTACTCCACAAATTCCTATCTACTACCCTGTAACATGAACCTACTATGCTAATCAATAGAGCAGTCTCTCCCATGAATGACAAATTCATTCTGTCACTTACATGGCTCCCCCAAATAGAATGCCTCCTCCTCCTCTTTTTTTTTTAATTTTAATTTTTGGTTTTTCAAAGTAGGGTCTTGTTCTAGCCCAGGATGACCTATGTAGTTTCAGGTTAGCCTGGAACTCAGGAATCCTCCTACCTCTGCCTCCCAAGTGCTGGGATTAAAGGTGTGCACCACCTCGCCCAGCTGTTATGATCATTAAAAAGACACCTGTATAGCTATTAGATGAAATAAAACATGACTATATAATTATACAAAAATAAAACCACTCTCTAGCCTTAAGGAGCCTTTCATCTTTCCAAGCTTAATAGCACAATCTCCATGCCTCTGAGTAACTTAAATTTAAAGTATTTAGAATTTAAAGTATCCACAAAACAATAAAAATTGGGACCTCACTTCAACTGTCAAAAAATATTAGATGAAAAGGTCTAAAAATAATGTAAGAAAACACTTGTAAATATTTGAGCACAAAATAAAAATATTTGAACAAATTATTGTATCTATACAAACTGTGAGCTCTTTTAACAGCAGGAGCTATATATTAAATATTTTTGTATCTTTCTGCATTTCACATGCTAAGTCAATTGTTAAACAACTTATTCCAACAAAAATTTGATGTCAAGGATCTTTAACATCCGGGTCTTTATTCAAAGGTGCACAAGAAGCCAGCTTTATAATAATAATCTATAGTTCACGGCAGAGACTTTGACAAGTATACAGAGACTTACTTTTTATTCTTAAGCAACTTAAAAAGAAACCTTACCTGAGTTTAAAGGTAATTTCACAATATAATCAGATTTAAGGGTAGGGTACTGAACATCAATGATCACACTACATTTCTTAAAAATAACTATTCCACTCATTTACGTACTAAAATAGTTTTTTTCACTTAGCACACATATGTTGTAAAAATAGGGTTTAAAATCACTTATTTTCACACTGTATATCCTGGAAGCTTATTTATTACTAGCTCGCAGATATCTTTGCATTGTTTGGAAATACGCAGTGAACCAAGGTCGTCATTGTCTTCTTCAGAGTGACCAGACAGACTGTTATCCAGGGCCTTGAGTTCCAGTTCTGACAGGTTGGATGGCAAGTAAGAACTCACTTGAGATGTCCGTGGTGACTGGCTTTTCTCTGAAGCCTTGCCACGCACTCCTGGTTTCTTACTAGGAACGCCTTGAGCCTGGTGAGTAGTGGTTTGTTCTGTCTGGTTCATCCAGAGTGAGGAGTCCTCACCAGCAGAAGTGCTTCTGTCCCGGCTCATCCTGCGGGAGAGCACCGGAGAGCCAGCAGAGAAGGGTGGGCTGGGAACACGACTCTCCTCGCTGGACTCGCTGGCACGGGAGCTGTGTTTCTGGTCTGCACTCGCGATGGAGTCTTCGCCAGAGAAGTCCTGCGAGTAGCAGGAGCTGGCAAAGTCATCCGAGTAGCTGTTTCCAGACCTTTCTGCCACAGAGCGGTCCCCGCCGGGGGTCCCGTCCTGTCCGGCACCTGCTTCATCTAGAACCCCCCGCTGGGAAGCACACGGGCTGGGCGCTTGGGTTTCCAATTTTCCTCCCCAAATCTTTCCACGAGGGCTTCTTCCTGGAAGGATGGCGTGCGCAGGGCTCACGCCTGCGTCCTGCGGGGATCCAGGGGCGCAGTTCGGCGGAGGTTCCGCAGACGTTCTGGGGTCATCGAGACTCCCACCGATCTGCTTCGAGGCGTCGCTGTTTTCAGCCCGGGACCCGGTTCCACCTGGGCACGCCACCGTGGACTGCCGCCGGGGCTCCCACTCTCCCCGCCGAGGGACCCCAGGTTTCCTGCCCGAGGTGCTTAACTGCATCTTCCTAAGCTGCTCTCTCTTCTCGTGCGCCCTCAGCACGTCGGGGTTGGTCTGCCGCAGCCGCAGCCTCAGGGTGTTGGTGAGGCCGTACCACAGCCTCCCCCGGGGCGCCCTCCGCGGGGGGCTGCCAGGGACACGTTTGTCCTCCCGGGGATTCTCCGCTGCGTTCTTTGCACGCGGAAGACTTTCCCCCGGTTCTCCCCCTGCGGATTTCTTCTTGGAGTCGGCCTGGGACGTGGACGTGGACGTGGACGTGGTGGAAGACTGGGGTGCCCCCGGCTCTGCTCGGTACAGCCAGGCTAAGTGTGGGTGCACCCGCGTGGGGCTGGCCACGGGCCGGCTGTGCAACAAAGACAACTCGACCAGCAGAGCGTTTAACAGGGGCAGCTGCCTGATGGTGTCCACCGTGCTGTGGTCAGCCAGAGGGGGACACGCAGCTCCGGGGCCAGTCCCCGCGCCCCGAGGATGGGGAGGGTCTCCCGGGGTACACCGGGGACGCTCCGGGGGCCTCGGGGGTGAGGTGCCACGGGCCGTGTCCGCGTCGTGGGGTCCATCTCCCAGCGGCTGGATGGTGATCTCGGCCCGCGCGGGGGGCGTCTTTCCAGGACTTGGGTGGGTGTAATACAGGGGAGGAGGGCAGAAGGTGTTGGCGTCCCAGTCTTGCTCCAGGGACCCCGGGGGGCTGTCGCTTCCGCTCCTCTGGGAAGCCGCGACCTCCGCGTCCCCGCCCGCGTCCCCTCCCGCGTCGCCGGCACAGGTCCGCGTGCTGACGACGACGTCCACCTCCCCGGGGCTCTGGGGCGCCGGCGAGCGGGCAGGCTGGGGATCCGGCTCCGAGGCGGGCAGCTGGGCGGCCCTGGGCGCGCAGCGTCCGAGGTCGGTGAGGCGGTAGAAGAGCGCCACGTCCCCGACGCGCTCGCCCGTGGGGCCGCTCACCACGAACGTCCCCCGCCCGGCCGCGCCCTCCAGCGGGACGTCGCAGGTGCCCAGGAGGCGCAGCGGGCGGTGCGCGGACGGCGCAGGCGCGCGGGGCGGGTCTCCCGGCGGCTGCAGCAGGGCGGCGCGCAGCCGCGGATGGCGCAGAGCCGCGGGGCGCAGGCGCAGGAGGCAGGCCTTGCCGCGCCCGAAGCCGATGGAGCCGCGCTGGGGCTCCGTGCGGGGCGCGGCGGGCGGGAGGACCAGCAGAGGCGGGAAGTCCAGCAGGCAGAAGGCCACGGCGGGCGCGCGCGGCGGGAGCTCGGGCTCCAGGCGCACCCAGTCCACCAGCAGCTCTAGCGAGAAGAGCCGCTCCGCGGCCGCCATCGCCGTCGCCCTGGGAGACGCGGCGGCCCGGGACGTCTCGCCGACCGGAAGTCGGGGCCTGGAGCTCTCGCGAGATTTTAGGGCGCGCCCCTGGGACGCCCCTCTGCGGTCCCTTGCTTCCACCTGCGAAGCAGGCTTCCGTCACTGCAGAGTCCTTGTTATTTAAGAGTCAGACCCTGGAAGTAAACGTGAGCCGTGCCAGGAGGGCCCATGGGGGCGTGGCCACTGCCCTCCACCATGGGCTTGTGCCACCCGCCTGCACGCATGCTCACGACCCGAAGCTGGCAGACCACCTTGCACCCATGCTCTCAACCCGAAGCTGGCAGACCGCCCTGCACCCATGCTCATAACCTAAAGCTGGCAGACCACCCTGCATGCAAGCTCACGACCTAAAGCTGGCAGACCACCCTGCACGCATGCTCACTACCTAAAGCTGGCAGACCACCCTGCACGCAGGCTCACTACCTAAAGCTGGAAGACCACCCTGCACCCATGCTCTCGACCCGAAGCTGGCGGACCACCCTGCACCCATGCTCACAACCTAAAGCTGGTGGACCACCCTGCACCCGTGCTCACGACCTGAAGCTGGCAGACCACCCTGCACCCATGCTCACGACCCGAAGCTGGCAGACCACCCTTCACCCATGCTCACTACCGGAAGCTGGCAGACCACCCTGCACCCATGCTCATGACCTAAAGCTAGCAGACCACCCTGCACGCATGCTCATGACCTAAAGCTGGCAGAACACCCTGCACCCATGCTCTTGACCCGAAGCTGGCAGACCACCCTGCAAGCATGCTCACCAGCCGAAGCTGGCGGACCACCTGCACACATGCTCATGACCTAAAGCTGGCGGACCACCCTGCACGCATGCTCACGACCCCAAGCTGGCAGACCACCCTGCATGCATGCTCATGACCCGAAGCTGGCAGACCACCCTGCATCCATGCTCACGACCCAAAGCAGCCTCTGCATCCTTCTACCACCTGCGGAACCCACAAGATCCAGGTATAGCGAGACCCCTGCCCCCTTCTCCTTGGAGCTGAGCTCCCCTCTGGCATCTGACCGCTTTGACCACGTTCAACAAGCCACCATTAAATTTGTCCATCTAGAACCCCCCAGGCATGGGAGCCCACAGGCAGCAGGGCTAAGGCTAGCATGGAGAACTGACAAGGACATAGATCCTCAGACCCTGCGTGCCAAGAGAGGGTTCAGCGGTCAGGAACGGGCCCATGCGCAGCTAACAAGGACATAGGATTCAATTTACTTAGGAATGTGGATGGTACCTGGCTTACAGTATTGTCTTTAATTTTACAATTGTGTGAAAGTGTATCCGTACAACTATTGTGGTTTTCACTTTAATATAGTTGTTAATGAATTACATAAGTTAGTCCACACTTTATAATATGTGCTTTAAAACTATTTTTTTAAAGTAGGGTCTCACTCTAGCCCAGGCTGACGTGGAACTTACTCTGTAGTCTCTAGCTCAACTCATAGAGCTCCTTGTAGCTCTGCCTCCCCAGTGCTGGGATTAAAGGCATCCACCACCACTTCCTGATAATATGGGCCTTTGATAGATGGTTTTGCCCAGTTGTACGCATATGTAAATGTCCTCAGCACGTGGCAGGTAGACAGTGCTAAGCTACAATGTTTCATAGGCTACATAACTAAGTACATTCAGCTTATGATATTACATATTTCCAGTGTGTTTAACTGAGTATGATCCTGTCAGTGACGGCAGAAACGGGGGTGCAGCTCCCCACTTAATAGTGCCCTTTTCCCTTAAGGACTTCCTTTCAGAAAAAAATCCAGGATTCTTGGCTTCACTGTAGAAAAGAGCTCCAGGAGAAGCCACTATGAAGCAGAGTTGAAGCATATCAAAAGATATTTCAACGTAGATCTTAAGTATAGGGGTTAATGACGTCAGGGAAAGAATAAGACATATCCTAGCATGGGTATGAGCTGGTTGTCATTACAGTGGCTTTTTTTGTGTGATCCAGTGGATTTCTAAGTTACTTTGTTCAGTGTAATTTACAAGGGTTAAAGGCTAAAGAATTTTCTTTTGTAAAGAAGGCTAAGGTGGATTTATGAGGGCCATTGTTCAGGTTTAAGAATGAGGGCAGTGCTAACAACTCAAGGTTGTAGAACATTTTGGCATGGTCTCTCTCTCTCTCTCTCTCTCTCTCTCTCTCTCTCTCTCTCTCTCTCTCTCTCTCTCTCTCCAAGCAGACTGAGAATATTGAAATTTACTAGAAAAGGAAGTCGTTGTTTTTACTAAGCTGTCTTTAGAAAAACCTGTATTGTCTCAGAAGGCAGTTTAACCTTTATGGATGGTGTCTGAGGTTTCCTGACTGCCAACCAGATCCCTGGTAGAAGGGCCTCCTTTCTGCCCAATGGCACCAGATCTTTCCTTGTCTATCCTTACTCCTCACCACCTTACCATATACATATAAGAAGTATATAGAATTCTTTCACTTGGTGCTTTCTGTCCTTGTGTAAAATATAATAAAAAGGCATGAGATGTAATAAAAATAAGAGCTACAAGATAATTCCAAAATAAAAGGAAACAGTCTGTAATTTAAAGACAAATATAGAGGGGCTGGCGAGATGGCTCAGCAGTTTGTAAGCACTTGCTTACAAAGCCTGATAGCCCAGTACCCACGTAAAGCCAGAATCACAAGATGGCACATGTGTCTGTAGTTCATTTGCAGTGGCAGGAGGCCCTGTGGTGCCCATATTAACTCTCTTTGTCTTTCTCTTTCAAATAAATAAATATTAAAAAGAACAAATATGGAAAGGTCAACACCCTCACTCCCCACACATTTGTTTTCCATGCAGATCTGAGAACCTCAGCTCTGAGAATCCTGAGGAGACAGACTAGGAAGTTAAAGATCCTAGTACTGCTTTAAAAAATATTCATTCATCTGTGTATGTTTGTGCACATGCAAAATGAGAAAGAGAGATAAAAGGAGAGAGAATGAATGAGTGAATGAATGAATGGGTGAATGAATGAATGGATGGGTGTGCTGGGCTCTTGCACTACTTTGTGCCTCTGGAATTACATGAGTACTGCAGAATTGAATCCAGGCCATCAAGCAGGTGTTGTTAACTGCTGAGCCATCACCCCAGCCACTATTGTAATGTTTTTTGGCTCTCCTCCACAGACTCCCCATACTTGACATTTTCAGGATTCTAAATGCGTATTGCATTTGCAGAGCGAGAATATTCAGTCAAGAAAAACAAACGCCTACAGTGGTTCCTTCAGGTCTACACAGAAAGATGAGCTTCTCCAAAGCATGATAGAAGACTCCTGGAATCTTCTAAGCCAAACCTCTCCAGAAAGTGGGTCGTAGATGAACTTCACATGCCTTAAACACCCAAAGAAATCAAGCAGGACGCTCGTAACATTCAGCTTGGCACATTGTACAGGTGGTAAAGATGACATCACTCACAATGAGTACCCTGTCATTGAATGGAATCTTCATTTTTTCCTCCCAGTATTTCTGTCCCTGTCTATTTCTAAAATTCTGGAAAGAAGGTCATTGCTGTCCCATATGCCATCATTCAGTGAGGAGCAATGTGTGATGGAAGCATGATCACACTGTCGGTGTAGACAGGACAGCTGTGAGAAATGTGCATAAATGATCTTAGTTCTTAATTCTGTGAAGTGGTCCCAAGACCCTTGTCACAGCCAGCCACAGCTGCTGGGATGAATCTTCAAACCAGGCACAGTTTTTGGGAGGAAAGGATTTATTTGTAGCTATAGATACAGGGGAAGTTCCAGAATGCAGAAGAGGCTGCTTCCCTCTCCAAGCAGAGAGAGAAACCCATCACCAACACCATACACACACTAGCAAACAGGCAGGAGAGCCAAAGAGAATTCTTTCACCTTTATATAGCCCTAGGGTGGAGTCTTGCAATTCTATCCCAGACTTAATGGCTTCCTGAAGGAATTCCTGCCCTGCCCACACAGGAAAGGATGTTTAGTTCTAGCTTCTTTGAACTTCTTTACATCCTGCCCCCTACTGAGAGGCTGCCTTCCTGTAAACATCCTGAGAGACCCACCCAAGATTACTTGAAAGGTCAAATTGACATCAAAATTTAACCATCACAACCCTGAATTATAATGTTCTCGATTTCTTATTTTGTGCTTGGGATTTGATATTGAGAAGTCGTTCTCTAAGAAGGACAAAGGGAGACCCAGGTAAGCACAGAGGAGGATCTGCAAGTAAGTGAGGCACAGCTGGTGACCGGGGAAGAATCACTGAACTACCATGATGCTGACTCTGCAGGAAATGAACAGGGAAGAAAAATCAGACGGTATCTCAAATCAGTCTCTAGGACCAGGGCTTAGCTCCCTGGTAGGGCACTTAATATGCATGATGCCCTGGGTTCAACCCCACATACCACCACAACAAGGAAAGAGAGAGGAGGATAGGAAGGGAAGGAAGGATGGAACAGAGAGAAAGGAAAGAAAGAAAAGGAGAAAATGAAAGGAGGAGTAAAGGCAGGAGGGGTACAAAGCAAATTTAAGAAAATGGAATCTATGGCTGGAAGGAGTGGTTAGGGACTGAGGTGAATCACTGGCAAAATCAACACAGGCTTCAAATAGAGTAGATTGCATACAAGCCCTCCATTTATGATCACACAATTTGGGCTTACGTTCATGGACTCGGGGAGTTTCCTCCCAGATTACCTTATAGATTCTCAACCTGTACTGTGTGTGTTTAAATGACTGTGGATTCTGAGGACCCCTTCCAGAAACTTCTGTTTACTTGTTCTAAGGCAGCACCCATAAATACACATGGTACCTACTGTTCCAGGTGATTCTGATGCAGTAAGCCCCTGTACTGTTCTCGGAGAGCCTCCACCCTCAACCGTGTTTCTGCTCATCTCCAATGGCACAATGGCTGAGAGGTTTGTAAGAAGCTGAATGGCAGTTATGCCAATAGAATAGAGAAGCTCCAGCACTTACATGGCGGCAGCCTCCCGGTGTGACACTATACAATGAAAGGTGGGCTTTACCTGTGAAGATCACTGTCCACGTTCCCGTGTCAGGAGATGCCAGCAGCAGGGACAAGCTACAGCCAAGGACTCAGGTTTCTGGGATAGATCATAAGAACCTCCTCAGTGGACCGAGCCCTCCTGCCAAGGCACTGTAGCCATGGTCCTGCTCCTGCAAAGACCAGCTACAGGTTCCCTGGACAGCGTCACTCCCACCTGCAGTTACTGGGGAGGCGGAAAGATGTCATCTCATTCTTGTTCCCATTGAATAGAGCTGCTAGGCATTCTCACCGGGGCCATCACGTAAAGGATGATACGAATAGCTCCTCCATCTAATGGAATTAGGTTTCAATTGGGTTTATTTCAAATTACTACTCAAAGAATTTAGGTTCCCCACTCCAAAAGATAGTGAGTTGCCAGTTTCGTAATCAGTAAGACACCAATCTTTTGAAAACTGGGAAATAAAGGTTTTGATAACGATATCAGTAGGCTAGCCCTTCAAAAGACTTGGACCAGAGACTGGAGCTTCGAGTGCATTAGCATAGCTCTGGAACTAGCTGCCAGCTTGCTGACGTGTACATGCACTTGGCAATGAAAACCAGGCCCTTCTAGGGTTCAGTGCTCTTGGCAATCCTATGGATTATTAGGGAGCTGTTGGTAACTCAGAGGAGCTAAATTGTGAGTCTCAATTTACATGGCCAGCGGTCAAGCTGCCTGTCTGTAATAAGATGTCTGGATTTCTCTGTTTGCACATGTACGGGGAAAGTGTCAATATGTAGGAAACCAATAACATCCGATTCAAAAATATGCTCCAGAAACAAAGGAACCAGGGCTGGGGAGATGGCTCAGAGTTAAAAGTGCTTGCTTGCAACCCTGCTGGCCAGGGTTTGATTCCCCAGTGCCCATGTAAAGCCAGGTGCACAAAGTGGTGCATGCATCTGGAGGTTTTTTTTTTTTTTTGCAACACCAAGAGGCCCTGGAGTACCCATATTCCCCACCTCTCTGCTTGCAAATAAATACAATTTTAAAAAATACAAAGGAATCAGTAAATAATACCACAAGGTTCAAAAAAGCAAACATAGTTTATAAGAAAAAATGTGCAAGTTCCTGTGTGTAGGAAGGTGCATGTATGTATGTGCAGGTATGTGTGCACACATGTCTACCTGTAGGGAAGAAGACTATCTTGGGCGTTTCTTCAGGAATGCTGTCTACTTTATTTACTTATTTATTTGTTTTTGAGAAAGGATCTCTCATTGACCTGGAGCTGGCCAAGTAGACTAGCTGCCCAGCAGCCTCGGAGATTTGCCTGTCTCTGCCTCCTAAATCCTGGGATTACAAGTGTTCCACCAAGCTCTGCTTTCCTTTAGACATGAGTTCTGCTCTTGAACTCGGGTCCTTATGCAAGCAGAGCAAGCACGTATTGACTTATCGATCTCCCTGGTATCAGCCCTCTTTTTCCTTTGTTTTGAGGAGACAGTATTCCCCCCCCCCATGTAGCCCAGGCTGGCTTTGAGCTGGAGATCCTCCCTTCTGAGTGCTGGGATTCCAGGTTCACACCAGTACACCTGGCTTGACTATAAAATCCACAAGTCAAGTGAGAGCAGAGGGCAGGTAGAGAAGAGGACTGCTCAAAAGTTTTAATTTAGTCAGGGTCTTTTTTTTTTCTATTTTCCTTTCTTTCATTGTTTTAGTTTGATGGTTTATTATTTTTTATTATTAAGTAGAAACACTGTATGTGTAAGTCTTGTGCTTGGTACTTCCAGTTCCCTCCTCCCTGCTCCTATTCCATTGAGGACCCTCCAAAATGGGATTGCTAACATTCTCCAGGGGATGGAGGCCTGTGAGTTGTGTAGGAAGCAGGCTGGTTTCTTTGGGGGGAGGGGTAATGTCTCTGGATATTCTTCCCCCCAACTTGGCTCTTACAATCTTTCCATCCCCTTTTCCACAAAGTTCCCTGAGCCATGGTGGGTAAGTTTTAAGTCTGCTTTAGTGTTGAGGACTTAAGAGTCTCTGGGTTTCTATGGACTGTTTTGAGTATCCTCGGAGTCTGTCTCCATTACCCTTGTCGGGCTCGCTGTGGAAGCAGCACTCTTGCTCATCTCACCACTTCCTCTGTGGTTTCACTTGGACCCTAGATGATGTAGTAGAGGTGGTTCATCTTCTGCCTGGGAGTCAGTTATTATATCAGGTCTTGTTGGTAGACTTGGGATGTCCACGGTTCACACTACCTTCTAGAAAATATAAAAAGATTCTCCAACAAATAATGAGATCAGTACAGGTTAAATGGGATGAACAGTGTTAATTTGTCGAGATTATACTGGGTATAGCCTGTCTTTAGGCCCATGGTTAGTGGTGGCTTCTTCCCCTTGGAGTCTGGATTATTGGTCTCCATAGGAATTTGCCTTGGATCCCAGTTCCAGCTAAGGATTCCTTGCCACTGAGCAGGTATCTTAGATATTTTACCCAATCAGAGAGTCATTAATCACCCACCTAGGTTAAGTGCCACTATTGCACAAGTGAGTAATTCTTGCCATGCTGGTCTCTGTCATAAAGCAGTGTCCCTGCTTTCTTCCAACACTGTTGGCCAGTTTCCCCTGGCAGCTCATGTAGCATTCTCCAGCACTGTATGGACTAACCACCTAGAAACCAGCTTCCTTCAGGTTACTGTGGGGTCTCTCAGTGTTGTGTGACAGCAGCCTGTGGTGTCTTCAGCAATAGGGTCTTATTTGATGGTTTAAAAAAAAAATTTGGAGGCAGGATATCGCTTGAGCCTAGGCTGACCTAGAACTCAAAATAATCCTACTTCAACCTCTGGTTGCAAGGATTGAAGGTGTGGGCCACCATGCTGGGCTAATGGTCTTTTTCTTGGACTTTGACTCAAACCATCTGAACAAAAAAGACATGTCTGAGAGAAGGGGGCAGTTTGGTTAGAAACTGGTATTAAATGACACCTGGTACAAAGTGGTTATTAAGGTGAAAAGTGTCAGCGTCATGGATTTTTAATGGAACAAGTGTTCTTGCACATACGGGATGCAAGCTGAGGTATTTGAATGAAAGTAAAAGAATTATTACTTAAGGTGAAATGTGTCAGTATCATAGATACTTAACAAAACATGCCGAAGGAAGTAATTGAATGAAAATAAGAAATCCTGACATGTTTTTTGTTGTTGTTATTGTTATTTTTTTGAGGCAGGGTCTAGTGTAGCCCAGGTTGCCCTCAAACTCAACTTTCTATGTAGCTGAGGTTGGCCCTGAACTCCTGATCCGCCGCCTTCACCTCCCAAATGTTAGGATTGCAAACGTGTTCCACCACACTGTACTTGGAACTTATTTTATGATACTTAGGATGAAAAAAATAGCAGAGGGAAGGGAAATATTACATCTATATAAGAGGCATGTGGGAGTTTGTAGGTTTCTCTCTCTCTCTCTCTCTCTCTCTCTGTGTGTGTGTGTGTGTGTGTGTGTGTGTGTGTGTGTGTGTGTGTGTGTGTGTATGTTTGAATCTTTTCGGAAGATGATAGTGTGTTTTGGATCACAGGTTTTCCATCAGCCACAAGATGCTATGAACGCTGGAAGACCGTGCTATGTATGCATCAGTGCTGTTGAAACCAACCAGGATGGTGTACGATTGTGTTGCCAGGGAAAACTTCTTTTCCCCACTGGAGCTGTGACATTTTGGACTACCCAGAATGCAGTTGCGCTGGCCGTCCCAGGTAGACACTTAAAGGAAGGGTATTTGGAAGTAGGTCACATATAAATAGCACTCCTCCTATTTATAGATCTCAAAGGCCAAGCATATTTGGAATTCCTTCTGCCCCTGTTCATTCCTCAATGCCAGCCACTTACAGATGAGATAGGGCCTTCTGTGTAAATATAGCAACACGAAACTCCCGCCCCACCTCCCCGCTCCATGCATGGATGATCTCTGGCTTTATTTCCCAAACTCTGTACCAACTGTTTTAGGTGACAACCACAATTCACTTGTAAATGTGTAATTTTCTTTAAGATAGGCATGTGTATGCCCATGGAGACATGTCTCACTGGCCCAATACCTGTGATATATATGAATAAAAATTACACAGAGACATTTTCTATATTTTTTTTTAATATATATTTATTGTCCATAATGTGTTACATTATTTAGTGGGCAAACCATGCGTTGTTATCCCGAATTCCCCAATTCCCCCCCGACACTAGGCCAAAAGATGAGACCATGGCAAGAGATGAGCCAACACAGTCATATTGTGGAGGAGCCATATGGAACACTGCAGAGAAGGATGGGATGGACAGGGGACCCATAGCCACAGCCATTCATCCAACTCAGGATAAGCCTAATATGTTTGTGTTTTGCAGGATACAACGAGAGAGGTGTGGCCCATCTAACC